>BQNB010034830.1:0-51329 GCA_026074375.1 Tanacetum coccineum
TCTTAATATATATCTTGTTATTCACATTGTGTGACTTAGCAAGCATAATTTTGACAGGTGTCCTAATGATATTTATGGATTATCTCTTTTGGCTCTAGACTCAATAGTTCACTTTGTTTTCGGTGATCAGAGACTGGAGCAAACTGCCACATTTTCAATATCAACTAACTCGGAGTGAGAAAGTTGATAGAAATGCGTGTAATCTCTATGAGAAATGAAACAAGAGTCTGTTGAGAGACCTTGAGTGGATAGGGAGGGTTATGCATAGCCTCATTGGGTCCATGATTGTCTTCAATGTCAAAAAACAACTTAGTGTTTTTGACAGATTATGTATTGACCCGGTTTCCGCCTAAGTATATGGAGGGCTTCTTTTTTTACACCCTTTATCCTTACATTTCTTTTTCATTCTTCAACCCCTTCAATGCTTACTAAGACTTTATAACTAACACCTTGTTAGGTTTATTCCAGTGTTACCTCCATCTTAGTCGACATTATTCCCAGTTCTCACTTTTCTACTTTTGTATCATACCTAAGGACTTCTACACTATCTAGTGGATATCCCTGGGTAGATCCCTCCGGTTCTAGCTGGATCATAGGATTTGAATACCTATGCCTAACCGCCTTATAACTCTATAAAATTTAAGTACATGGTCGGTCTTTTGGGTATTACATCACAATCCTTCCAAAATCATTGAAAAGTTCAATCAAAGTATTTGATATAAATATCAAAAGATTTACACTTTGAGAGTTTTTCATCATCACTAAAAGCTCCCCCTTAACATGTGCATCGTAATCGTAGTACATGCTAAGTGTGGAGTGCATTGAGTCTATTTTATATGATCACATTTCAGTACAATTTAGATTCAGTTTAATCATATTTTCTCCTCTTATCCAAAATGTTAATCCGTTGATATTTTGGATATCAATTGATTAAACGTTCAGGGACAAAATGTTAAATAATCACTATTAGGAACATTTTAATGCCCCCCTTAATATTTGTGGGTATACAAGGAAGTAATGAGTATAATAATTTAAATTTTTTAATTTACTAAGAAATTCTTGAAAATTTTGTATTCGAGCACTCCTTATTATCACCATTAAGTATACACTACATATATACAAATTTCTAAAGTTATTTATTACGTAGAAGGTTTGACCTATTATGATGAGGACATCATATGATAAATCATATGGTCCTTTGTAGCAGTCGAAAGTCTCCCTCGTACTATCTCCCACCAATAAACACCAACAAATTTCTCTAAGCTTCGCATAATCCTTCTGGTCTTGAGCTGTTTATCAATTTCCTAGATCATAGCTCCCGCTTTATCTCTGTCACTTTGTCTCCAGATAGTCTGTGGCAAATACTTCATCCGGATTCCTTTTAGACGATCATTAAGAGTAGTCCGAACATCATTGAGTGTACCATCACTAAACTTGTGGAGTTCATCAATACGCATCAATTTGTTCTTCTTGTCTTTATTCTGGTAAATTAAACCTCTGGGATTGGAGTATGCTGTATAAGCTTCCCTTCGTTTAAGATATGATCTGTATGTATCCGGCTTTGTGAGGTTAAGCTTCTTTTCGTAACTTTTAACACCTATTGAAGATCTTCCACACGCCTTTGGATGACAATGCTTCTTGTAAACATTCGCAAGGAGACATTAAAAGCTAGGCGTTCTTCAACAGTGAGATTTGTCAACTTGCCTTAAACAATAAGAAGCAGCATGTCTTCGATGTCTTGGATGCGAAGCCTGTTGAAATCGCCTTCTTTGAATTTATACAGCTTGTCATCATCTCTATCTTTACGAACAGAGATCTAATCCAGATGCTTATAATTGTGCCATTCGACTATTTGAAGCTTTGTGATAGCAATGATTCTGCGTTTGGAGTAGACATCTCATGCAGATTCCCTGTTAGCAGCAAATCCATAGAATTGTTGTCGTTTTCACCCCTAATGTGAGATTCCCAGAGTGCATGTTTGTCATAGCTAACCGGCACTTGACTCCACATTCTGTTAAGGACCAAATCTTCAATCCATTTGATGTGCCCGTAATCTGCAGCCTTGGTCTTCGTCACTAAAGTTACATATTTTTAGCTTGAGACACCACCGCTTAGATACTCTAGGTCGTTGTTGATGAAGTGATCAAGAGGTATGACACGACGACCTCAAGAATTATGTATCAATGGTAGAGGCTTTCGCAGATCATGTGGATATTGCTAACCTTCAGGGTTGTTCCAGTCTAATTGATCAGTGGTTGCCTTGTAGACTTCTTCAAAGAAATATTGGACCGGCTAATAATTCTGGAGTCAGAGTATCAACTTTAAGCCTATTCATTACGAATGCTGAGAATTCTAAAGGAGTGTCCATCAGCTTATTAAACGACTCACGAGTATCTTCTTCCTGAGCCAAAGTGTTTAGCTAAGGTTGAACAGGTCCACGAGTAGCAGGCAAAGTCTTGTTCTAATCACGATCGGGAGTAGGAGGTTTTGCTAATTTTTGAAACCAATCAGGAAGCTGAGAGGTCACTTCATCAGGTTTATCTTCAGTATCTACTGTTACAAACTCCTGATGTGCGGGTTCATCCAAATCTTCGGCAGTGTGCATTGGTTCCTTTGATTGAACAGACTTGTCAGCAGACTTGTGATGAGATTTAGACCCTTTAGTAGACTTGCCAATTGTATTGGAGGTCTTTTCCTTTGGTGCACTTGTTGACTCTGGTTCTTTTCCAGCTCTTTTTCTCTTGGACCCCCGGTTTGATCTAATGGAGGGTTCATCGTCTTTATCCTCATCATCTCGATGTCTTTTAAACGAGACAGTATCTCCATATGTGTTAAGTATGAGTTTGTCACTTTTGTAGGCATCAACCAATGCTTTGTAGAGATTCTTCTATTCATCAGATCTGTGGATTGACTTATTACTTTCCATCTTATCTATGAGAATCTTCTTCAGCTCAAGTTCAGAAAGGTTTGCGGCTACAGCATGTGATGTCTTAGATTCATTGGATAAACGAGCCAGAACCTCAACTTCGAGTTGTTCATTTATAGTCTTCTTAATTTTTGGCAAAATCTTAGAGACTTGTGCTTTAACTTATTCTTTGACTTGATCCTTGATTATTTTATTAATGTTGTCATCAAGTTTATTGATGAAGTCTTCATTTTTAGCTTGAGCTTCATCTCTAAGTCTGTCGGACTATAACTAAACTGTTGTTTTAATGGTTTCATGCATCTTGTTGGCAAGATACGCATCAACAATGCCGAGAATTGAAGAAACTGCTATAGTAAATTGGTTTGTTTGCTTGAATTCCGAAAAGTTGGTTTCCAATATTTTTAGTCTATGATCAAACCCGAATAAGGAACCAAAGTTAGGAAGATCTTGTAGGGAGGAACTTGGAACAATTTCTGGTGTGGGAACTGGTGTTTGTTGCAGATGTGTGATGAGAGAAGTAGGTGGTGGAAAAAGAGTTGTTGTAGACAAAAGAGGTGGCTCAACAATAGTAGTAACCGGAACATCTACCAGTGAAGTTGACTCAGTGTTAAGATTAAATATCGAGTCAACACTTGTATCTGGACTGGGGTTGAGTATGTTAGAAATGAAGCCAGATGACACAGAAGAACTCTGATGTTGACCTTCAGGATTGACCAGAGTTATGATCACATGAGTATCTTCTATTAATTGAGTAGTTAAAATATTAGTCTGTTGAGCATTTGTCATTTTAATATATCGTCCTTCTAGATTGACATTCACGTCCCTGTATAATTCATTCCCTTTGTCCTCTTCATTTGTCTCCTCTTCATACAGTTTGTCTCCCTCAACATTCGCACCTTGAATTTCTTCATCACTGTCTTCATCGTCAGTGGATTCAACATGAGAAGGTGTTTGAACCCTAGGATCAAAGCTATCATATTCTTTATCTTCTTCATCATGAGTGGAAAACTTGGGATGAACAAAGTCATCACCATCGTTGTCTGAATCAGTTTGTTCATGATCTTGTCCATCATCATCATCATAATTGTCATCATTTTCATTATCAGTATTGTCATCATTCTGATCATCATCATCGTCTTGATTATCAGCATCGTCATCATCATCACCACTCATTGCTACTTCATCATCATTTTCCTCGTCATTGGACTTCCAAGATATTTGCTCATCATCAGATGCATATGTCGGTACATCGAGAACCCCTGGTTTAACACCAGTTCCTTCATTTGTACCTGAACCGCTGGTATGAGAGCTGCGAGTCTGTATAAGGCTTCTCTTTGTGGCCAACTCCATTTGTTCAGCTTCTATTATAGTAACCTCAGATAGCACTGTTAGACCTTTAGCTTTAGACGTCTTAGCAGGTTGCTTCTTCTTGGCCGGTTTAGCCGCCTTTGCCAAAGTCTTGAGTCTTTTGCCTTTAGCAGTTAGAGGAGTCTTTGTCTTGCCAGATTTAACTTGCTTCTTCTTGACACTTGCTTTTGTTTTTGGAGGTTCAGCTCCTGAAGCAATGGCATAATACTCTTTGTAGGATTCAGAATCTTTGATGGCTTCATTTGTCAATTCATTAGGCAAAATTGCAACATATAGCTGAGTGTCCTCATGCCTAGAGACAACCTTTATCATGGTGAACATAGGGTCATCCCTGGCAAAGTGCCAATTTACCTTGTTCCTTCTTGGAATTGATAAATCCTTAGTCATGAAGAAGTTGACGATGAATTTGGTGAAGCGAGGGTAGTACATCTCATTACTCTTCTTGACATTCTTGTTTTCTACTTGATTAACAAAGTCCTCCCACAGAAGGTAGGCATAGTCGACATTCTTCTTATGGTACATGCCCTAAAGGATTTGAGCTTGAGATAGTCGAAGACTGTCATATCTGTAACACCTCCAAAAAACACAACGTAGCGGAATACCACTATAGGGTAATACTTCATAGTTCATACACAAAAGTTACAGAAAACGACCTCAAAAGAGACGTTTTGAAAAGTTAATAATTCGATAAATTTTATAAATTATTAGAGTTACAATAGGTCCCATTTAAATGTGATAGAAACATTTTGTTTTTAAAAATGTTTGTCGAATAATACTCAAATAATAAAACCTTCAAAAATATATCCGCGCGTCTCGAATGCTCCCAATGCTCAGCTAACAAAATCATAACCTGAGAAAATACATGCAAAAACGTCAACAATATTGTTGGTGAATTCATAGGTTTAAGTAAAAGCAGTATTGAAGTAATTTAAATAAAATATTTCAGTAAGAAAAGAAGCGTTACAACATTTTAAAGTATTATTTCCGAAATCCAAGTAGTGATTTAATAAATCAAGAAATATTCAGTAGTGGACCACAAGATTTAAGTAACAGCAGACTAAGTACCTATTCCATAGTCCAAAGTAGGTATTATAGACAAGGGAATCAGACTCACCAAGTCTATAAAACAAGTATTATTGCACTAAGCTTATGACACCGAAACCTTAACGTACTTCAATCAATAGATTGGAATACCCCACGAAAGTAGGTTGTTCTGCCAAACACCCTAGAAAATAATACCTCAAATGTTAAATACGCCACATGGTTATCAAGAAATCATATCCCGGGCGGGGTTGGTCAGTCCCGATAGATCTATCCACAACACTCGCGCTCACTACAATAGCAATTGACGGTTCATGATGCGGGGCTTAAATGGCAGAGAAGGTACTTAGGCGATAATATTTAGGCAATAATCTGGATAGCATACAATTTAAACACTTGTGTCCAAAGTAAACCAAGTAATGTGTTCGAAACTCTCGGTTTCATATATAGGTATTCAATGTTCTCAAAATCATGTAGTAAGCAAGTAAAAGCTTTAGAAAAACTAGTCATGTAACTCTTAAGTAGTAGAAATCAATAAATTTGCTTAGTAAATAAGCATGTATTCTCACCCCGAAAACAGTTTAAGAAAACCATTAAAAGAGAAAAGGTGGGGCTATGAACTCATCATGGATAAGAGTAGTGATCAAGAAATCCAAACGAGAAAGACGAGTGCCAACAATCAACTGCGATGTATAATAGTGGCGCGCGATTAAAATTCATACTTATAATGTAATGTAACGTAATATGAGTAAGTATATACATATTTATATATATCGGCATGTAGTAATATCCCATGCTTAAGAATCCATGAATGAGAATCACTAAAATGTTACACTTACCTTTTTTGAAATTTAACGTTTTTAACTAGAGGATCATCATACTTAAAGGAATGCTAAATGGTCGAACTAGACGATCTCCCTCCATATTAAGTTACCCTTATATTTTATGTAACTACCATAGTTCACCCATAAACCACAGCCTAAGTAATCTTATTATGAAAGATACATCAATGACACTTGTTCTAAATCAGGGTCTGCTGGACTTTGCAAAAGTTTGGCTACAACAGACCCTTCAAAACATTTTATAAAAATCTGGAAAAAAATTCAGTAGGTCACACATATTATGGACAACCTCCAGTTTTGATTTAACGAGGAACGCAAGGCCAAAGAGGAAAAGGGGAAGAGGGGTAAAGATATTTAACACAATTGTATTCAATAATAAATAAACTAAAGAAACTAGGGGTTATGATTTTTCATTCAAACTTCATTCAGAATTGATATAACATGCATTCTTTACAAAACCCGTCAAATTTTACTTTAGCTCCCCAAAAAACTAAATTTTTGAGCTAAACAATCAGGCATATCTTATTCATATATTAACCTTTACAAAAACTGATTAAACGAAGTGCATGAAGCACAACATAAAGCTACAAAACCCCTCAACTAATTTGGAGTTTTACCCAATTTGATTTTCAAGAACCCTAATTTCGAAAATTTAGGGATTTCAAGATCAAGAGAGGATGAAAGACCAATTCCTTTGAGATGTAGGTAGATTAGGTGATGAAGAGCATTTTTTATATTGTACCTTAGTGATGAAAATGGCTGAGAATGATGAGCAAGGATGGGGCGATTCGAATAGGGGTGTAAAAGAGGGAAAAAGATTGTTAAGTGTGTGTGTGGGGGGGGGATAACAGGGGACGGGTTAGGGTGGGAGGGGTTATTAACAAAAAATTGATTTTAACACATTTGGCCCCTCAAGTTTCATAACCCTTTTACTTTTCAATTATAAGTTTTATAAGGCACATAAAGTTTAACATATGGCACATTAAGTCCCTAATGTTTTTAACTAAAATACCTAGAAACTTATATTTGCACATTCATTTCCTAAAGGCATAAACACATAACATATAAGGCACATGAAAGCTAAGCTCAATTATCTTTCCTTAACAAATGATATTCCGTTATTGTTTAAAACCTTTTTCCATTGAAACTCATTATTATTATGAAGAAGATATTTGACATTTTCTCCCCCTCAAACAATGACTTGTTTTCTATTTAAAGAGCTGTAGTCGTTGTTTGAGAAGTCGAATGTCTTTGAAAAAGCATTTTTGGATGTAGCAATGGTATATCTTTGAAAAACAAACACCAAAATAAGATTTCTTTTATTTTCACACATAAGTGCACTGACGCGTACACTTATGGAAATATAGGAAGCACGGGTTGTGATGCAAAGTAATCACAATCCTTTGCATGGTCATAAAGTAAACTTGCCTTTAAGATGATGACCGGGTTGCTATCTAGAATAATAGCAAGCCATTTTTTGCATGTTTTGAAAACATTTGGAACTTCTGCTCGAACTTCATTTACAGCCTCGTATCATTATTGAATGACATTTCTAAGACCGTAAATGTTATCGATTTTCAGAAGACATGCCATTATTACCTTTTTTATATTTTTCTCATTTTTTAATTTTTTTCTTTGGTTTTATATATTTTATGTTTTTGTATTTTGTTTTTATAAAAAATTTCTGAAAATGAAAAAATATTTTTGGTTTTTATGGTTTTTTAATATATACCTATTATACAGGGATATCAGATTAGGTTTACCACACTATTCTTCAGCTTCATTCTGCCAATGTTTCAGTGTCTCAGGAGTTAAAACTTTGCATTCCTAGTTGTTGATAAGAAATTCAATTCTTTCTCTAGCATCAGGGAATTTTGTGAAGTGTCGTTAGCTTGATTTCCGTGTTGACAAAGTAAAGCTCTACTACTTTCAATTTCCCTTACTCTTGAATGTAATGGATTCTGATTTAATATGCTGTGAGCGAGGAATTTGAACTTTATTGCAGCATAAGGGCAATAGCGCTTGTGTTATCATGAGTTCTTGGAATTATTGAATCCATGGCCATGTCGGTAAGTGGTTGATCTAAATCTAATCGGAATTTGGAGCACAATTACAGCCAAACATGGCAATATATTCAGCTTCTGTACTGGATATCGCAGCGCTTTTCTGTCTTTTTTATGACCAGCTAACAAGCCTGTCTCCCAATAATTGCATACATCCAGAAGTACTTCGTCTAGTATTCTGGCAACGCAGTGATCTGCGGAGCATAAGCTGTTAGAGCAAGAGAAGAAAGAATCTCATGGATAACAGTTGTCCCTGTATTTACGATTCCTCGTAGGTATTTAAAGATCCTTTTTACAGCATGGAGGTGCTATGATACAACAAATGTTAAGTTTGGTCTACTGGCTGTAAGATACATAAGGGTGCCAATCATTCCACGATAATGTGTAGGATCTACGGCTTTCCCTTGTGTTTCTTCAACCAGTTTGGATTTCTCACATGGGATTATTCCACGGGGTCACAAGATTCTCAATATACCCACAATGTTGTTTTCATAGGAATTTTGTTATGGGTACTTTTGTGTGTAATTTATGGGTAAATATATAATCATATGCTTACTTATAATTCTATTTTTATTAGTTTTATAAGGGTAAGTTTATGTGGGTAATTTTTGTATAGATATTTATCTATGATTCTGCCTACAACTTATGTGGATGAATGTTTGTAAAATCAAAACTTTTTAATTGATTTAAGAGTCAAAATGAAAGCGTTAAATATTTATAATAACAATATTTGTGCTGCCAACTTAAAAGAAATATTTAAAAGATTTAATGCCAACTAAACTTTTTACTCTTTCAAATAAACAATAAAGTGATTTAAATAGGTTGTTAACTATAAAAGAAAACCAGTGAGGGCCAAGAAAACAAGACCCCAAAGACAAATATCAAATAGCTTATCTTTGTGTTGCTTTAAAGAATAGTTTAGTCAAATTTTCACAACAAAAGTGTATTTTTTGAGTTATGGTTCTTGTGTCTCCCATCGGCATGTTGAATACAAATGACATATCTTAGTAAGAGGTATAGTTCTTGGGTCAGTAGGTACTTGTGCTTTGATAGTCATGTGTAAGTTTTCTTTGAAAAAACGTCACCTTTTTTAAAAACAAGGAGACGATATATTACTCTGTATAAAAACAGAGATTACACTTTTGTGTGTTTTTGTTATTATCATCAACAAGAATATTTCAAGATCAATCAATATAAAAGAAGTTTATGTTAGGTAAGTAAGCTTAATTCATGAGTCTAAATAGTTTCCTCAATATAGGATGATACACTTATCGTTCCATTTAAAAGAAAGGAATTCCATCAATAATTGTCAAATCCTAAGTTCAATGAAGATGAGTACCTCAATGAATTTGGATGTTTATGTTAAGGGTCGTCCTCTTAACTAACTGAGTTTAAGGCTAACTCACAAATAGCTATTTCATTTACGCTCACATTTGTATTGATTATTATTATGTCTATGCTTATACGAAACTTGAAGTTAAGCTATTCAAGACATAGTGTTTTGGTTTTGGTTGTAAAAAATGTAATAGTAGACAAATGAGTAAGTGTATAAAAACCAAAAGATAGCCCATTTGCAAAAGAAGAAAATTGATATACAACTCATGTTGGATCCTCAACCCAACCAACCCGATATGTTTTCTTATAGGGCTGATTACATGTTAAACTATGAAAATCTGATAAACTTGACAATTTGATTCTCACCTAATTGTGATTCATAATAATAAAAACACTAATTGATAGTTTAATTAAATGAGTAATTTTTAAATATAATAATTTGAAGAAAACAACTAAAATGTTGCTCTTATGTTAGAATTTGGGTGGGACACAAGTCAATCTTGTCTGGTGAAACTTGAATTCAAGCACGACTTAAGTTTGTTTGGAGTTGTTATTGAATTCCTTTATCTTATTTATATATGATATATACCTTACGAGTATATATGTGTAACACCCCCAAAATATATGATAGCGAAATAGGTAACCGAGGGCGTTACTTCATAATACATAACCACAAGATATAAGAGAACAACCTCTAAATGAGTCGTTTAGGAAAATAATTTCGTTGTTTCATTTAAAAGAGTTAAGCAATTGTCTCACATTTTCATCAAATGAAAAATATTGTTCAAAATACTACGAAGATTGAGTTGTGCAAATGAAATCCATGTAAATTATGTCTTGAATAAATGGAGACTCCATGCACTCGGATTACACCTTAGCAGTTAAACACCTGAGAAATACATGCTTACAAATGTCAACATAAAGTTGGTGAGTTCATAGGTTTACATAAATAAAGTTGGACCCCAAGTTTTAACAGGGCATGACTATTGTAACACATATAATATTCACAAAAACGTAATTACAATTGCACTAAGCTCATGACACCGAAGCTACAACACCGTTTGCATGCAAATTAATACACGTATAAAAATACCCACGCAAGTGTTTTACACTTGAGCAATTAAGACAAACACTGAGAAATACATGCTTTAACACGTCCAGAATGTCAAAACTTAAAGTTGGTGCTAGTTCCCATATGTATTTACACCATATATAAAAAGTTTGGACATGGAAAGCACCCCCACACAGACCGCCCCAACCCCAAGGGTTTTAAACAATAGATAGACATTATGCTTTTATGACATTGTTACTAACACATATAATATTCACTAAAAACGGTGTTACAATTGGCACTATGTCTAATAATAAGCTCGACAAAAAAAAAACGAAAAAACCACAAAACAAACAAACAACAAAAGACAAGAACCAAGATTGAAGCTACAATTTACTCTTACAAAAAAAACAAAACAAACCTTTGCATCAAATTAATACTCTAACGTAGAAAAAATATAAACCCTCCTGCAAGTGTTCAAAAAAAACAGGTTTCACATTATCCCCCCACATATTTTTCAATTAATCCCACAACACGACCCACAATTATCGACCACACACTCAATACCTCTCTCCCCACCCAACGAAAATTACCCACATGGTATTAAAAAAATAACAAATAACGCTCTGTTAGTTCGGGATCCCTCGGTTCCTACTTGGCATCACGATAAAATAGTAAGCGTTTAACTTACCTCAAACGGAGGATGTCCCCAAATATATCTATTTAGAATATAAAACTCTTCCGAAGTATAAAGACACTACAAAACTCTATTCGAAACTCTCGCCTTTACCAAACAAAGTAATTAACGTTCACATTATATTTTGTTGGGGGTACAATGGATTATCGCTACATAGAATATTCTAAATTCATTTTAAAAAGATGTTCTTGTCGTTCTTAGAAATACTCTTCTTGCTAATCATTAAAATGAGGAATGGTAAATCCTCAGTATCTCACTCACCCTCACCCTCAACAAGTATCTCAAACCGAGACTGTTGTATCTCAACCTTCTCACATCTCAAACACTCTCTCATAATATACACATCAACATACGTCACCTAACAGCACACTGCTTCACACCAACTCACAAAATCCTCAACATCAGCATCTCACAAACTCTTCAATTCTCACATAACCAACCGTACCTCAAACACAAGGAATGTATCTCTCCCCTCTCACCTCCCGAATTTATATAAAATGTATGTAAATAAATTTAAAATTTTAAAAGTGCAGCGGAGGCTAGAAACTAAACTACTATAAACTAACAACGTCCCTAAACGCCCCTTCTATAAAAGTATCTAGTTCGAGAGAAAAGTCAAAAAAGAGCAAAAAGAAAAACGACACAACACAAATAATCTGAATGATGCAAACAACCTAATTAAATATGGCGAATTTCGACTTATTTTATTGCAAGTGAAATACATGATGCACAATATAATATTTATATATAAATTATATAGATATAGATTATATCTCATCAATCATTTCAACCCTAATAGTTTGTATGTTTGTGTTTTGCGTTTTTTTTGTTTTAGAAGTCAAAATAAGGTTAAAGTATGAAGAAGTCCTAATTTAAATTTGGGTTTAATTTGTGCTTGCCATTTTTTTATATGTTTTTTAGTTAGATTTCGTTTTGTATATTCTTCTTATCTATATTCTTCTTCTATTCTTTCTATTCTCTAAACTATCCTTACTTATTTTTATTTTAAGTAAAAAAAAAACCAATTTAATATAATTTAAATCCTATCCTCATCTATAGTCTAAATATCTAAGCTAATAAATATATTTTTTAAAAAGAAAAAAAATAAAAAAGTTTATAACATAAAAGACAAAGCCTCTAAATAAAATATAGAAGATTCATTCATATTAACATAATATGTCTTAACTTAATAAGAGGTTTATAAATAAATAAAAATAAACTCAAAAAAAAGATCAAACGGACAACCCCCAACCCAAAACCTCGCCTCTTCTCAAACACCGTACCGAAATCTTACCCCCCAAAAAAAAAAAAAAACAAAACCCCTTAAACCCTAAACCTCCCAAAAAACAACCCCTATTTCGTATTAATCAACAAATCAATCAACAAAACAAACAAACAAAGAGCAAAGCAAAACCACCCAATTTAAAAATACAATGTCAGAAACTAATCTTAATTATATTATTTTTTCATTCAAAAATATCCGAGCACTGTTAACGAAGTCCGACTTTCAAAGACAAAAAGAAGGAAAATAAAACGGTTTAAGGCGTATTCTAAGTCTCCCTGTCTTATACAATATCACATGTCATCATTAATTTCAATTCACACATTCATTCAAACACGGTCATCATATTACATTTTCAACATTTCACTCACTATTTTATCTAATCAAGTTCATTTTCTCACAATTTTCATTCACTTCGAACATCATTCAGCCACAAAATTTTCATACTCAAACATCTTCAAACAATCACACTCAGATTTTGCACATTCAATTTTCTTTGAATCACTCAAACTTATCATCAATCACCATCAATCAATCACTATATTTCTCTCATCACACTTTCATCCATTCCACACAATGTCATCAACCCACAAAATTCAAATCACTCAATTTCAATTTTTCATTCCTCACCGTCACTAATTCAATTCAAATCTGATCAAAATGCATTCATTCATCAATTCATAATCATAATTACACGTATAAAAATACCCACGCACGTGTTCAATCCACAACACCCGAAATCCGAGATGGTATACGTCTGTTAGTTCGGTCCTCCGAAACTAGTAAGCGATTAACTTACCCGAACGGGGATGTCCCCAATATATCTATTTATAACACTCGCGCTTACACAAAGTAATTAACGGTTCATGATATTTGGGGTACAATGGATTATCGCTACTTAGGCTAATTCATAATCATTTTAAAAAGTACTTGCGCGAATAATTAAAAAGAGGAATGTATCTCACCCCAAGATTTATAAAATGGTGATAAATAAATTTAAGCGGGGCTATAAACTCACCTTAAATAAAAGTATCGGTTTCGAGAAAATCAAGCAAAGAAAAACGTCACAAATAGTTCTGAATGCAACCTAATTAAATATGGGTCGACTTAGAATTATGCAAGTGAAATGAAATGATACAATATATTTTTACAATATTATATCACCACCTAATAGTTTACGTTTTTGTTTTATAAGTCAAAATAATGTTTAAGTCTAATTTGCCATTTTTATTCGTTATTATATATTCTACTATTATTTTTAAGTAACCAATTTAATAAATCCCATCTAGCTTAATAAATAGTATTTTAAAAAGTTTACGACACGTCTAAATAATATATAAGTCATACTATAATATTTCTTAAGGATTTTATAACTCAAACGGACCCGAAAACTCCCAAAAACCCTATTTTATATTTCAAACAGCACCCAATTTAAAAATACATGCAGAAACTTATTAATATTTTCAGAAAATAGTCCGACTTTAAAAGGGTGTATCTCCTTCGTTATAATGATTCACGGGTCGACCGAGAGCGAGGTTTCAAGGGAAAATCATGATCTACAAGTTTTCTCTTTTAAGTTTCACCCGACTCGGACTCGAAATGGTCCGATAACACACTTTTAGAAACTGGTCAGATTACTTATAAAAATAGTTTTGCCGGAAAATTTACTAAACTTCATTTGGTCATATCTCATTCGTTATAAGTCCGATTTTAGCGAATTTTATATTCACGCGTTCGTATGAAGATATACTATCATATTTTTAAGGCCTCGACTTTTTAAGACCAGATTTACTGTCCGAAAAACTAGGTACTAAATTTGGACAGCTACATTTTATTTTTTATTTTACCACTTTAATTCATCTACAAATTACAACTCCATACTAACCTAATACTTTCCACCAATTTTCATCACTTTTCATCACAACAACAAATTCATACTAACCTAGTCCCTTCCACCAATTTATCAAGAATAAGTATAAATTTAAAAACAAGAATAAATTACACAACTTTACTAGTTCAAGCTTATATTTAACTATTTTAACAAAAGGTAATTATTTCAACAAGTAATTTATAAAGTGACTAAAATAAGTAGTTTATGTGTATGAACATATTTTTATTAGTTATTTTACAAACTCTTTACAATATTTCATTTACAAAGTTTTACTTGTTTTATTTAGAAAAACATTTAGTTTACAAACTAGTGGTGATACAAGTTTATGAATGTGATGATTATATAATATATATGAAGATGAAAAATATGAGATGAGAATATTAAACATTTGAAGATGAGGTGATGAGAATACTTATATCAAACCCCAAATATTGTTTGATTTTTAACCTAAACCCTTTAAGACTTCTTGAAAATACTTGTAACTTATCAAAATAATTTTTTTTCTTGCACTTGCTTCTTTGGCCGAATATATTAAGAGAAAAAGAGAGGTGTGTGTGAGTTTTTGTAGTGGTAAATGAGAAGAGTTAGTTGGTTAATTTATATAGGAAGTATATAGGGAAGGTTGAATGGTTAAATCTAGCATCACATGCATCTGTATAAGCAAATGAGGAATGACTTGTTTTGGGACTTGGGTGTGCATAAAGGGACGGCTAAAGGAGGGAATATGGGGGGGGGGTTATAGAGAAATAGTGTATTAACACTATACACATGTGATGTTTGATTTAAAGGGTAAGTTTATGTTTAGAAGCAAGTAAACCATTTTGTTTCACTACCACTTATATAAGCCAAAATTATTAAGTCTAGGAAGGGGTTGTATGTAGTTTTTCATAGTATAGGGTGTAGTTATGTGTGTATGTAAAAGGTGGTGAAGTGTTTGTTAATTATATATATGCATGCATGCAATACCATGCAAGTTTATATAGTTTACGTAAAACTTGTAAAATAAAATATGTAGACTTATAAATTATATTTATAAAAGTCGTATAACACATATTTGACGTAAACTTATATTTATATAATGCCGGTTTACGTTTAAAGTTGTTTTTCAGTTTACGCGATTTAACTTAACGGTTTCACGTAAAAGTAAACATATAAATGTTCAAAGTAAATAGTTTTGAGTTTATTGACGTAAAATGACCTGAAAATTATGGATTGTCACAATATGTGCATACATCAAGTTAATAAAATATATTTAAAGACAAAAGTTGAGCTTTTCAAGCCATACTCGAGCAAAATATAGCCTTTTAGTGCTTAGGCTGTTTTCGTCATGAAAGGTCTTGGAGGCCAAGTAATGCATAATGTCTTAAAGCCAGGGTCGAGCTCCCATCATGAAAAGGCATGGAGGTCGAGTTATGTAGAATTTCTTAAAGCCGAGCATCCTTGTCAAGCTCGACATAACTTAGTTTCTCCCTAACGAATTTGGAAATTTATATTAAGGGTAAATTTACTCGCACTATTTAAAGGGAAGGATTTTCATCAATAATTGCCAATTCTTAATATAGATCTTTATGTTAAGAGTCGTCCTCTTAACTAACCGAGTTTAAGACTAACTCATAAAATAGATCTTTTTATTTACACCCGTACTTGTATCGATTATTATTAGCATGTGCTTATACAAAACTTGAAGTTAAGCAAATTAAGACACAACGTTTTGGAATTGGTTGTAAAAAATGTAATAGTAAATCAATGAGTAAGTGTCTAAAAACCAAAAGACAACCCATTTGCAAAAAAAAATCGGTATACAACTCATGTTTGTTCTTGAACCTAACCATACATGTTTGCTTATAGGGCAATTGTGGGTCAAACTATTCTTCTTTAAAAATTTGATAAACACGACAATTCGATTCACACCTCTAGCTGTGATTCATAATAATAGGAACTCTAATTAATAGTTACTAGACGATTACCTCCACATAACGACGACGGTGTATAGTTGTTTAAATTTGTGTGTGTGTATCTGTTCGTGCAACATTCACTAGGATACCCTTTATGTTTTAACGATGATAGATAAACATTCTCAAAACGTAAAATAACAAACGATGGCCAAAATCCGTAAAACCTGATTTTTGCATTTGGCGCGCTGGGCACGTGGCCAGCGCGCCACTTGCGGTATCCGTTTTTACGAATTTGCTTTTGTCGGCTTTCCTCTTACCCGACACATGTGGAAACTTCAATAAAGGTATGCACATGATATTTGAGCATTTAGGAACACTCCAAATGAGGTTTAGACTTAGAGACGAGCAAAAACAAATCCTCCCATTTTTCAACAAAATGCCAACTCAAATCTTTTATCAAGCGCCTCTGGCCAAGGCCGAAACTTCTTTCTAAACCTAGTATGAACTTACTTTCAACATACCATTAAACGAAAGTATTCATTTAACCTTAATCCGGATTTACGTTGTTCCTAATCACGTAACAGGTTTTACTCCCTTATTGGTCAAACTAAATCAAAGGTCACTTTGCGTAAACGCATCCTTTCCTGTTATGGGATATGCTTTACTTATAATGCAAAGCACTTAGCTTGTTTGCATCAAGATGATTAGTGATCAAATCCATTGTTGATTATCATGGATTAAAGTCTAAGTGACAAATTAAGTTTATGGTATTTGGAGGTTAATCATGCTTTGAGTTTTCTCACCTCCTTATCTAAATGTTAGGGGTGTTCACGGGGCGGTTCGGTTCGGTTAGTTGGAAGATTTAAACTATCCGTCGCGGGGCGGGTAATTAATTTTACTATCCGTCGCCGAACCGTACTAGGCGGGTAACCGGACATGCGGGTACCCGAAGTGAGCGGTTACCCGCGGTTCGGGTCACGGTTAACCGTTTTTGACGTTTAATAGAGTTTAACCGTATAAAAAATAACATAGTCTAGAACATAAAATGTATTTCTAGTAAAATTAAATGACGTTGAATTTAAAAGTCATATAAAACTTAAGTATTTCGTTACAATAATTGCATTCAAATATTCATATATAACGTATTAACAAAAAATATTACTCGACGTTATAGATTACGATCACATTAATCAATTTTCACACATAGATTTTTACAAATGTTTACTTTACGAGCGAAAAAGTCGTTATACAATAAAAGTATTGCAATAATCGGTTAATACTTGTACAATTATTTGAATATTAGTTAGAAAATAATCATGTATAATATGCACGGTTCGGTTCGGTTAACCGCGGATATCTAAAAGTAAAAACCGAAACCGAACCATTATAAGCGGGTTTTTTCGGTTTCGGTTTCGGTTTCTTCGGTTTCGGGTTTTTTCGGTTTCGGATTGAGCGGTTCGGCTCGGTTCGTCGGTTTCACGGTTTTTTTGAACACCCCTACTAAATGTTTTTCAAATTCACACATGTATTTGTCACATGTACAAGATGTTTTAAAAAAGTCACACACTTCTCCCTACAACACTTCCATACCATATTTCCTACAACACATTCCTTCTAATCATTTGTTAATCTCTTTTTCAACAAATGATTAGACACTCCTTCTACACAATCCTACAACACATCCTTCCTAATCATTTGTTTACCCTTCTTACCCAACTAATGATTATATCCTCCATACACTCTCTAAACATTCCTTTTCTCAAACTATCCCTTAATCACATATGCCCACTCTTTTCTCTCTTATTGGCAATGTGATTATAAACCCAAATCAATCATTTGATTTCACTCTAATCATTATCATCTTCATACTTCATCTTTAAAACCATCTTCATGCTTAAACTTCTCTTCACACAAACCTTCCCCAAATAATACCCACATGGGAAACTCACATTCTTTCACACCATTGTACCTTGTGTACTTCTTGTCCTCCAACATTCCAACATAGGCTCCTCCACATCACATCAAAACATTCTCCGCCACATATCTCCGATTCACCTTCGTATTCACAAACCCATTTGAATTTCACATACACATACATTCCTTTATTATATCCCTTAATCAAGCCACTTCATCAATCCAACTTACGTCACTCTCTTCTCCTTCCTTGGATTGAAATTCAAATCTTAACAAACACACTTCTCCTTCTAAACAAACACACTTCTCTATCCATCCTTGATCTTGCCACCTCACCTATCCAACTCACCTCTTTTTCATCTCATATCCACCCTTCATTTCAAACAAGATAAAGAGGCTCATTTCCATCCCATCACCATCATATCATGCCAACTCATGACAACTCATACACACTTTATCCTTATCTCTTCCTCTAATCCAACATGTGCCTAATACATTTGAAATTCAAATTTTAAATCTTCCCCCATAACATCTACCATTTCTCTCTAAGTTTGTAATATTCTTGAAATATTCCCTTGTACCTTAACTAGCCTCTCAAAATATTAGTTAGATCCTAACTAAGCTAGTTACATTTAAGGAATACCCAAAATACCCTTGTCCAATTATTCTTTTCTCTCTTCTCAATATCGAACAAACAGAAGTATTTTAAATACTTCACAAACGCTTTTATCAAATGGCTATTTAAGTTGGTTGACCTTAAGTATAAGAAAGATTGAAAGGTCATAGCGTGAAGTACAATTGAGGGTTTAACAAGAGCGGGTAGTTAAAAAGCCAAAAACCTGAAAAAATAGGTTCAGGTCTCTAGCGTGTTGGCCACACGCTGACACAGGGCCAGCACGCCACACACGAATTCATTTTACCTACTCTTAGGTTTTTGGCCTATTAATACCCCATCTTGGCCTTTGTATTCCTTACCTCTTGCAAACATTCTTTCCTCTAATTTTTATTCTCCTATCCTTGAAGTATAACATCTAAGAGTTCCAAACTTCTCATCTCATCATTATATTGAAGTGAACACATCTTCCCAAGAGAGCCACACAAGTACCTAATCTATACTTGTTTGTTTTGTCGAGGGTCTTCATTCTCATACCCTTTTTTTAGAATCGAGTCTTTAGTTTAGATTAGGACTTGATTAATCTATCTATCATTCAATCAATCGAGTTGTAAGGGAAGTCTTGTATTAGAAGGTTCAAGCCTAGATCATTGGGGATCTAGTTAGGGTTTGGTAAGATTCTAAGGGGAAGTATTAATTGGTTATAGGTTAAGTCAAATCACATGGTCTTAGGGGTGGATTCTGAGGCCGGAATACCGTAGGTAGTAACTCTTCTTTGTGAGCGCTGATCATTGTGCATATCGATGGAGTTAAATTGTAATACGGTTTGTAGTTCACCATAAGGATTATACTAGAATAGTATAGGTGTCGTGGATTCGCAACTGGACGTACGGAAGGACTAAACCCCCCCTTCCCGAACCAGTATATATCGTGGTGTCTTTCTTTCTCTCTCTCTATCTCTATCTACTTATTGATTCTTTGCTAAGTAGATCATCACACCACTCGGCTCTTTCGAGACTTAAAGTTTTATAAACTTCGAAGAAGTCAAGAAAACTGTATTCACCCCCTCTACAGTTCTACAATTGGTATCAGAGCAGTTTACTCAAGTTTTCAAGCGTTAAAGCATTCCTGATAAGTCATTTTAAGTTGAAAACTTCTTTTTCAAAAATTCAAAATCCTAACTTCGGTTTTTGAAAAGTATAGTAAAGATACATGGCTAAAGAGAACTATGTTGAGGGGTGCTCTATGCAAAGATCACCTTTGCTAGAAGCCAACGGGTTTTGCTTTTGGAAAGCCCGCTTTGAGACTTAAGTTAAACCCAAAAAAATGAATTATTGAATTATTGTAGAAATGAGTGGAAATAAGAGGTTTTAAGTGTCAGAATAATTGAAGTGAAAAGAAGTGTTTTCATCCTCTTATGTCTCAAAAAACAAACGCATTTCTTTTCTAACCTCTTCCCTCCTACAAACAAAAGAGGCCAGAAGTGTTCTTTTAAGAAAAACAAACGAAACCTTCACTTCTCAAAATGGGCCTTTTTGGATTGAGGGTTTGATGCTTATGGACAGGGTTTAGGTTAATAGAAGTTGTTTGGTTTTAATACTAAGATCTTGATTATGGATGGATGACTGAATATCCGGATTCTATAAATCACAGCTCTTTATCTCGGTTTCAAGTAATATTGTCAACTTTTGTGGGCCTAACCTAATTTTTAGCCACAAACTTGTTTAGTATCTTGTCTTATGTAATTTTTTAGTAACTAGACGAGTACTCGTGCATAGCAACAGGATTTTGTAGCGTCAAATAGTTATAATGATATTTTAGTTACACAAAACACTTAGCCAAAATATCACTATAATTATCTATCGCTATAAATTCTATTGCTATACACGATAACTCGTCTAGTCATTTATTAAGTTTAAGCAACCTAACACAATCAGTAAAAGTTAGCAATAATTACAAGTATGACAATGCATAAAGAATTTTGGGGCATGGATAAAAGTGAAGCACAATTTAGGTCTGATGAAATTTAGCAATAACATACTTCAATTGCGCACCAGAAAATAAGTGATTTGGGTGAGTTTGGATCGAAACAAAATAATTAGTAAGAGTAGTAGTCGTCATTCTGACAACAATAATAATCAAAATTGTAATAGTATAGTTACAGATAGACAAGATACCCTTGGATTTTCTTTGATGTTATTGACACGAAAAAAAAAATCAAATTGGACTAGCGTAATCATTTGGATTCCTTGTTGAGTATTTGGCCCAGTTATATGGGATTCACATTTGAAAGTTTACTACAACCTGTATTTTTATGAGCGACATAGATAACTTTTCTTCTTTATGGGCTTCACATATACCACAAATGAAAAAATGATCACTATATACTACCAATGTACAGTGAAATAAGAGGTGAAAACACCCTTAAATATCAAGAAGGGCGACCTTAACTTAAATAAGTATTAGCCTGCAACCACAAAATCCTAACTCATTCCACAATTTGGTTCAACATTGGTGCGTATTGGCTAAGCCTTATCTGACCACATTTGTGTTGATTTTGGTGTATGCTAGTGTTCAACATCGATCAATCTAGGTTCTTTCGGTAGTATGTGAATTCTTGTACTGATCTTCTCAATACCACACGAAACACGCACCCTCATGTGTACTATCATTCCTTAACAAAAGTCCAAATTAAAGATATATCCATGATATCTTTATCATATATGTAAGTCATTTCTATTATGTTTTTCCTTTAGTGCTAAGCCAAAGCATAAGTATAACTACGAAGAATAGGGTTACATAATACCCATAATATATACTTTAATGCAATATAAAAAAAACAATTTTTCATATTTTTTATTGTACCATTTTCGATTAAAATAAACTATCGATAATCAAATCATAAAAGCAAGGCTCAAGGTTCCATTATACACATATTTTTTGGTTTATATACTCTAATAGTGACCCCGTATCATATTAGCATGAGACTCACATATTTAAATGTGAAGTAATTACAAAGAATAAGACAAGAGTCACGAAAAATCAAAAGGGTACAAAGAAATCACAGACAAATATATTGCACAACAAATCTAGGAAACATTAAGGTTGCGTTTAGTTGGAGAAAATTACCCATCATTTCTTATTTCTTGTTTTGTAAAAAAAGAAAGGATTTCTATCTCCATAAAACAATTGAATTTTTAGAAAACGCGTTTAGTTAGAGAAACATGTGTTTGTATTTTCCATTTTGCAAAACTAAAAACATGTTCAAATGTGGTTTTTTTCTATCTCAAAATTCTATTAACTTTTGTAATATCATAAAGACGTATTCGAAACAAAAAAAACAAATATAATAAACTAACCAACTAAATTATAAGAAAAAAGTCTAATACAAGAAGCTAAAGAATTTAAGAAGTAAAATTTAACATCAAATAACATGAGAAAAAGTCTAATACGTTTTCATATGTTTTTATACATTTTTTTACGTTTTTGTTTTATAGTTTTCGTCGGCTTTTTAACGTTTTTATACATTTTGAACGCTTTAATACGTTTTATCCGTTATTATTAGTTTTTATACTTTTGCATCCGTTTTTTACGTTTTCTTCCGTTTTTATACGCTTTCGTCCGTTTTTATACGTTTTGTACGTTTTCCTCCGTTTTTATACGTTTGTGTCCGTTTTTTACGTTTTCGTCCGTTTTTGTGGGTTTTCTTCGTTTTTCTTTGTTTTTGTACATTTATGTCTGTTTTTATACGTTTTCGTCCATTTTTGGGGGGTTTTCTTGGTTTTTATACGGGTTTCTCTATTTTTGTAAGTTTTTGCCCGTTTTTGTATGTTTCGTACGCTTTCGTTCATTTTTATACGTTTTCATTCGTTTAGTACGTTTTATACATTTTACACGTTTAAAAATGGACGAAAACGTATAAAAACGGGCGAAAACGTATAAAAACAGACGAAAAAGTATAAAAACGAACGAAAACGTAAAAAACAGATGAAAACGTAAAAACGGACAAATACATGTAAAAACGGCCGAAAACGTATAAAAAACGGTAAAAACGTAAAAAAACGGACAAAAACGTAAAAATCGGATAAATACGTGTAAAAACGGATGAAAACGTATAGAAACTGGCAAAAACTTACAAAAACAGAGACAAGCGTATAAAAACACACGAAAACGTATACAAACGGGCATAAACGTATAAAAAACAGGCGAAAACGTTAAAACGTACGAAAGCGGCAAAAACGTATAAAAACGGTCGAAAACGTATAAAAACGGACAAAACGTATAACCACGGATGAAAACGTATAAAAACAGACGCAAATCTATAACCACGAACTAAAACGTATAAAAACTGACGAAAACATATAACCATGGACTAAAACGTATAAAAAACTGACGAAAACGTATAAAACAGATGAAACGTATAAAACATACGAAAATGGATGAAAGTGTAAAAAAACAGACGAAAAACGTACAAAAGAGTATAAAACGGACAAAAACGTATAACAACGGACGAAAACATATAAAAACCAAAAAAAATGTATAAAAACGAAAAAAGGGACAAAAACCTATACAACGTTGAAAAACGTAAATGTCTAAAAAATAAATCACTTCGGTTAGTACGTAGAACATCTTTGGCTTTTACCCTAAGAGAAACGAGTGGGGAAATGGATTGGAGGTGTTTTAAAGGAAATAGGTGAAAAAAAATAAAATTGTTTTGTAGTTTTGTGTGTAAAAGGAAGGGTATGTATAATTGTAATTGTAATTGTGATTTGTACGTTAGATTGTATATGTATATATACTAATGTCATGGCTTAGAGACTAAGTAACTAACATATAACCTAATGTGTACGGCCCATTTATACAATTGGACCGTCCCATATAATCTAGTTTGGTCTAACACGCCCCCGCAAGCTAAGGACGGACAACAAGCTGCTGCTTGGATCTTAGAAAGAGGAATCAAGGAGTTGGTAATGGCTTTGTAAAGATATCTGTAATTTGATCATGTGTAGATATATGTTGAACTCGAGGATCTCCTTGAGCAATCTTTTCCCGAACAAAGTAATAGTTTATTTCTACGTGTTTTGTACGCGCATGAAAGATAGGGTTAGCTAACAAGTATGTTGCACCAAGATTGTCACACCATAGTATAAGAGTTGAAGTTGAACGAAAACCAAGCTCATGAAGAAGACATTGAAGCCATGTGAGCTCAGCAACAATGTCAGCAAGAGCTTTGTATTCAGCTTCTATAGAGGAACGTGAAACCGTACGTTGTTTACGAGCGATCCAATATATAAGGTTTGAACCAAGATATATAGCAAATCCCCCCGTGGACCATCGATCAGCTGAATCCCCAGCCCAGTTAATAAAAGCTTAAAGGGTAGAACTAGAAGAACGACGTATGAGCATACCATGTTCAACCGTACCATGAAGATAACGTAAATTCCGTTTAACTGCAGACCAATGATTCTCGGTAGTAGCATGCATATATTGACATACCTTGTTAACAGCAAAAGCTATGTCAGGCCGAGATAGGGTAACATATTGTAAAGAACCCATTACTTGTCGATATTTCACTGGATTAGAGAAAGCGTTACTGTCATCTAAACTAAGTGAGCTCGAGGTAACCATGGGAGAAGACACGAGATTGCAGTTAGAAAGACCAACCCTTTGTAATAGCTCCAAAATATACTTCTTTTGAGATAGGAGAATGCCGGACACATGAGGAACAATTTCAATACCAAGAAGTAGTTAAGTGGCCCGAGATCTTTTAATGCAAAAGCGGATCCAAGTTGACAAATCATATTGTCGATAATGCCCTTATTATTACCTGTAATGATGATGTCATCCACATATACCAGAATGTACAAAAGCGTGTGTCCACGCGAATAAATAAACAAAGATGGATCCGTTTTGGAGCCTTTGAAACCGAGATCAAAGAGAGCCTTGGAGAGGCGCTCAAACCAAGCGCGCAGGGCCTGCTTTAAGCCGTAAAGAGACTTATGAAGCAAACATACATGATTTCGTCATTGTGGATCAATAAATCTCGGAGATTGTTTCATATAAACCTGCTCCTTAATATTTCCATGAAGAAATGCATTCTGAACATTTAACTGGTGTAGTGGCCAGTTGTTAGTAACCGTAAGTGATAAAACAACTCGAATAGTTGTCGACTTAACAACCGGGCTAAATGTATGATGAAAATCAATACCTGGTTGTTGCCGAAAACCTTTGGCAACAAATCTTGCTTTGTAACGAGTGATAGCACCATTCTTGTCCCGTTTTAACATGTATGCCCACTTACAATCAACAACATTGGTATTAGAAGCACGAGGTACTAAAGACCAGGTTCCATTTTTACGAGAGCATCATACTCTTCTTTCATAGCTTGACGCCACTCTGGAGAGTTGTTGGCAACGGTAAACGAGGTTGGTTTAGTGATGGTAGTGGGGAGGACGGTAGCATGATTTACGAAAGGGTTGTAGGGAACCCGTTGTTTGGGATTTTGACGAAGATTTGCAGAACATTGCCGATTGATGGGAGGCGGTGGTGTTGGTATCGATGTAGTCGATACGGGAGATGGTTGACCATTAGAAGACTCAAGAGAAGTTTGAGAAGTTGGACTCAAATGTGAAACTGATGATGGAGATGAAATCGGTGAGCGCGTTGAAGATGGACTTGGATGGTCAGCAGTAGAAATTATATAAGGTGATTACGAGGAATAATAGGGAGATGTTTTTGAAGAGGGTGGGGAAGTTATGTTAGGGATATCGAAAGGGAATTATGCTTCATTAAAGCGAACATGTCGAGCAATATAAAGATGCTCGGTAAAGATATCGAGACAACGATATCCATGATGGGAGGGGCTGTAGCCAAGAAAGACACACAGAGTGGAACGTAAATCCATTTGTGACGATTGTACGGACGAAGATAGGGAAAACATAGGCACCCAAAGACATGAAGAAAAGAGTAGTCGGGAGACCGTTTGAATATATGTTCAAAATGTGACTTGTTTGTCGATGTGTGAGAGGGCATGCGATTGATTAGGTAAACAGCAGTATCAAAAGCATAATGCCAAAAACATTGAGGAATACATGCTTGAGCAAGAAGAGTAAGACTAGTATCCACAACGTGGCGATTGCGACGTTCAACAAAGCCGTTTTGCTCACTTGTATGATGACAAGATCACCGGTGAATAATTCCTAGCGAAGAGAAAAACAAAGCTAAATTGCGAAACTCAACACCCCAAACGGTTTGAACATTCTTTAATTTTGTGGTGAATTGAAGTTCAACCATTTGAACAAATTATATAAAAGTGGAATACACATCATATTTTTGAGCTAAATGATATATCCACATGTAACGAGAATGATGATCAACACACAACATAAAATATATATGACCTTCAAAAGATAACAAAGGCGCGGGACCCTAAACATCACAATAAACCAAGTCTAGAATATTTTTACTTCAAAATTCAGAAACAAATAAAGGTAGTTTTGAAGATTTTCCCAATGGATAAGAATTACATAAACTTGACAAACTTTTATTTGTAACAGGAAGAGAAAAATTAGAAAACATAGAACGTAAAAGACGTTGATGATGTTCGAGCCGTCTCTGCCAAATGGTTGGCGAAGCTCGTACAGTCGAAAATGATACTTTATTGGTCGACTTAAGTTAAAGAAGAGTGATGATGTAGAGACCGTGTTTACTAGGGCCGGTACGAAAGAGTGGTGTGTGTAGACTCGTCTTTCACAACAAAATAAGAAGTGTGAAATTCAAAAAAGACATCATTATCATGACAATTTTTTTAAACAGTAAGGCGATTGTAGAAGATTTCTGGTAGATGAAAAATGTTTTTGAGAGAAAACATTTTTTGTGGTGAGTAAACTTTAGATGAACCAATATGAAGAATAGGAAGACCCTTATCGTTGCCAACATAAAGTGCGTCGTCACCATAATATGCCTTTGAATTGTCCATCGCTTCCAAATCAAGTGTCACATGACTATTTGCTCCAGTGTCTGAATGCCAATTTGCAAAGGCATTAGAGGATTGAGCATGGGTATTTGCAAAGTTAGCGGATGGCCGAGTACGAATAGTAGAAGGGTCATGATTAGGGCATTGTGATGGAATGTGACTAATACCACATCCATTGCAAGTGTCATACACTGTGTTTTGGGTGGATGCCTAATCAAATTGACGACCCTTACCATGACCTCGATTGTTGTTGTTACCACGAGAGTTGTTGCGATTGCCACAATTGTAGTTATTGTTACTCCTGTTGTTGTTTGATGGGCGAGCATCATAAAAGGCTTGTAGATCAGATGGTGCAATGGGTGACACTTGGAATCCAAGAGCACTCAATTAAGCATCAAACTCTGAAAGTTGAGCTTGACGAGCTTCTGGCATGCTTGGTGAGCCCACTGCGTAGTTTACAGCAAAAGATGAAATGATAGACGGAGCAAGTGCACTCATTTTTCCAAGTATACAATCATGATCATTAAGGAGTGCATGAATCTCGCTAAATGCAGTTGGACTTTGACGGGCAGTGATTGTAGTTTTAAGACAATTATATTCTTCACGAAGACCTGAGACAACAAGCATAACGAGATCTTTATCCTTTACAGGTTCACCGATGGCGGTGAGTGCATCAGCATATCTTGAGCATGATTTAGATAAGCATCAGGAGTTTCATCACTGTGCATCTCTGATGTGTCGTTGTGAGTAGGTAATTTATGTTATCAAGTTTTATATTTATATTTAGCCGACTATACCTAAACAACACTAACGGGCAGTGTACCCGATCAGATGTAGCTTCGTTGGTAAGTAGGGTTTCGATCACTAAGAGTGGAAGTTAACTCTTAATTCTACTGGTATTTTATTTATCTAGGTTTAGTACTAATCTAACCTAATTATTCTAATTAAACCTAAACTAACGCAAGGGGGGGGTTAGCCTGAGAGACTAGCACGAGTTTAGTTCTAATTATCCTAAGGTGATGACAAATAACGCACACAAATGATTAACAAAAGATTGGGAAGCAGTCAAATGTGAGGAAAACGCATTAGCCAATTTAATCTAATAATATGCTTTGATTGTCTATTCGTGCAATGATTGTATTAATTCATTGGTGGTATATCATTCCAAAGTTAGGTGGATCTTCTTACTAGACTCGAGGTTTGTCGTTGGTTAATCCTATCACAATTAACCTAAACCCGCATAAAGCTCACACCGTTGATTATAATCTATCTAGGAAGCTATATTGGTGGTTATATTGAATCATAGCTCATGGGGGCTTTACCAACTTACTGCTTAATGGAAATTCATATACTAGTAGTCCACGCCCACTTAACTACCTATGGAAAAAGGACGTTAGGTGTAGTCCTAAGTCACCGGCTTAGTCTACCTATCCACTTAACCATAGATCGAAACAGGGCTTTCTATTGGTGATCCTAGTATTCTAGCTATATGAATAAGCGTTATATGTTTCTATCTCGGACTCTTAGCCTACGCCCAAACAACACCGAAGTTGCAGCTCATTAAATATGTAGGACTAGACCCAGTTGAATGATAGGTAAAACACATAATTAAGCACATAAACGGGTATGAAGTGATAAACATAATCAACATGCAACAAATAAGGAACAATCGATAAAAAGACAAATCAAAACATTATATTATCATAAACATGGCTAATACCTAAAGGTATTAGCCGATAGTCATTGTAACAATATACGAAATCATAGATGAACGATTAAACATAATGCTAACCGAACGCGTATAGTGGAGTGTAGAGATTACAAGAGTTTTCCCATCGATTAGACCACTTTATAGGACCTTCATGGCTTCTTAGATCTTCTAAAAATCAGACTTGGTGGTTAAAAGCATGTCTACAACTGAGTTTAGGGTTTTGTATTTATAGAGTCTAGAAATTGATCAATACGCCGTATCGGGCGATGTGGGATACGACGTATTTAGAGATTTCTTGGAGTAGGGACCACGGTTGATATCTTTCAGAATCTTCTAATGTTTGACCATTGACACGGCGTATTGAGTTTATTGGATACGACGTATTAGTAATCAATTCTTCATGGTTTCTTGTGAAGTGCGGGCACATATACGCCATATCTTCCTTGATGGATACGGCGTATAAGATGTCAAAATCAGTAATCTTTAGATTTCTTCGTTTAAGCTCCAGAATACGTGCCTTTTAGCTAATATTCACAAAGTACTCCATAATTACTGCAAATATCAAATATAAACAATTAAGTATCAATTCTCGCAATACTTATACAAAATGGGTAATTTATATGGGATAAATGATGCTATAAAAGTGACGTTATTTGATGTCATCAAATATCCCCCCACTTGAATCCTACTTGTCCTCAAGTAGACTTTAGAAAATTTACGCAAATGTATCCTAACCATAGTTAAGGATTTTTTTTCCTTTAAGCAATTATTCGTTCAATTACTAGTACACAACCAAGCACCTCACGAAATAGGAATATGAAACCACTCAAATCACTCGACTAATCTATGTGGTAACATGTAACTAATTCGCTCAATTGCTCGGTCGTGATGAGTATTCTATCATAGGCTTCGCAAGGATACACATCTCCACCACTAAAGCTAAGGAGTAACAAGTCTTCAAAAGGTAAATTAGGTTTTTGGTTTTAAATGGTTTGATCACTCTTTCTAATCTCTATCGATACCAATATTCTAGAAAAGGCGACAAAATCACACATACACATCTGTAACGACAGAATAGACACATATGATTGCATTCGAACCTTAACTTGAATAAGCTAAAGAATAGGACTAGTAGTCTTCACCAAAAGTCGTAAACCAGCAAGGGTGACAAACCACATATACACATCCATAACGATGGAATAGACATACATAATTGCATTCAATTCCCTCACTCGAGTAAAACCAAAGGTTAGGACGAAGAGCGATGTAGGGTAGGAATCTTCTAATCCTTTCTCCAAAAGTAATAAACCAACAAGGCGGACAAAATCACACATACATAGCCGTAACGACGGAATAGACATATGTGATTGCTTGCATCCTCATTCGAATAAGACCTAAGGGTCAGAGATTAGGAAAGGGAAATAATTGTTGTTAAATAAAAAATTTACAAAACAAACAGATTAAGTCCAAACAAATAAGGTACAAGTTGCTAGATACTTTCCCGGCCGTTCCCATGATAAAGACACAGAAATATATACACGAACGTCTTGATCATAGATCAACAAAAACAACCTTAGTTGGCGTTCTCGTAACGGTCAACTCCCAATCATCCATACTATACATACTTTTATAGAAATAAGTGGCAATATCTACCACTTTATACAAAACTTTACATCGTTGATTTATAATCACGTATCAACGAATAATCGATCCTCCAAATAATACCATCGGTTTAAGTTTTAACGAACCGACTATCTCCATAATTTCCTCCTCTTTTTTGCAGCGATTTTCTATTTTTTTTTATTCAACATAAATGATACACTACGAATCTCGGTGTAATTTCATCATCTTCACGATGATAATAACTACGGATAATTTCTTCCATAATTCTTCATACTCGGATATACCAATAATTGTGAAAGTAGTAAAAATACATGAGTTTAACTACTTTTACATTCCCATTGCAATGTCCAATTTTCCCAACCATACCAGAGATAGAAAATGACACAAGACACAGGAAATACATACTTTACACTAAAGCAACTAGCAACTGATAAATGGACTAAATCTAACAGGGTAGGCTAAGGTGTAACGAAACAAATAGTTGGTGAAAACAAGAATGGTTAAACAAGTTTTTCTAGGGGAATCTTACTCTGAAAGTTAGAGTAAACAAAGGATTTATACGGAGGTTAACTAACCAGCGTGGTTAGTTAATAACACAACATATATAGGCTTTTTGGGTGTAATCCTAGAAATTTACCAATTTAAACAAGTTACTCCATCTAAATCCATAGTACTCATTATTGTGGTCTCGAATAAATATACCAAGCCAAGTTCTAAAGTCTACAACATCACCGGCACACTCATATTTTTGTGAGATTTTGGTAAATATTCGGAAACGGATAAGGCTGAATCCTCACAATATCTAATAAGGGTTTTGTGTGCAGGTTATGTAACCAGTAATTTCACAAAAGTATGCTCGATATTTTTTTTAAATTTAAGCATAATTTAAGCATATTAATGTGAACAAAATAGGACAAGTAACGTTCTAATTCTCCTCCCCCACTTAAATTATACAACGCCCTCGTTATATAAACATAATAGTTAAAAACGAGAAATAAAATAATTAGAACGAGAAACTCCCCTGATATATGCTCGGTATGATTCTTCATGTTGAGTTTATGAGCACGAATGTGTGTTGTAAATGCGTCTGGATGACTACAACACACATAAGATTCCAGATTATAGATACTCCACCAACGTTGTCGATTTCTTTCCGGTGAGGTCCTGTGTAAGATATAAGAAAACCATGAAATCCTATCTCGGGTATTCTATGGTTAATAAAAAATAAAAACTAAAAACTATACAAGAAGTCGATACGCCGTATCCCAAAACCAGGATACGCCATATGAAACCTGTAAAAAGTATCTGAGTATGGGTCAGTCTGCCAAATACGTCATATCATATAATGAATACGCCGTATAGACAGAACTGAGAATAATATTTTAAATGCAGAAAAATAAAAAGACTGGATAACGTCAAGACATTTAATATGCCGTATAGGTGGGGCGGATACGCTGTATTGATGTCTGGGAAGACAGACTTGATAAAATGAATTAAAAACAGTCTGGGTTGTCTCCCGGGAAGCACTTTTGTTTTTGTGAGAGTCTTTAAGTTAGACTCCCTTCAGCCTCATGTTACACCATTCTCGAACTCTATAACTTCATCATCCTCTTTGTCAATGTTACCTTTGTAATATTTCTTCAATCGTTGTCCATTAACTTTGAAGCTAAACCCGTTCCTGTCAATTATTTCTACAACCCCATATGGATACACCCTTTTAACAATGTTCAGACCGCTCCATTTCGACTTAAGTTTTCCAGGGTACATCTTCAGACGAGAATTATAAAGTAGCACTTTGTTGCCTACCTTAAAATATTTATCACCACGGAGTCTAGAATCATGCCATTTCTTGGTCTGTTCTTTGTAAATTCTATTATTCTCATAAGCATCATCTCTCAATTCGGCTAACTCATTAAGCTGCATAAGACGACTTTCGCAAGCAAGCGTTAAATACATATTACATTGTTTTAATGCCCAATGTGCCTTATGCTCGATCTCTACGGGTAAATGGCATGCTTTCCTATAAACTAATCTAAAAGGTGTACACCCTGTCGGTGTTTTGTATGCCGTCCTAAATGAGCACAATGCATCATTAAGTTTTTCCGACCAATCTTTAGGATTGTACCCCACTGATCTCTCTAGGATACGCTTAATAGCCCTGTTAGTAACTTTAGTTTGTCCATTAGATTGAGGGTGATATACCGTGGATAATTTGTGAGTCACACCATATTTTTGTAAAGCTTTTTCAAGCTGAGAATTACAAAAATATGCCCCTCTATCACTAATCAAAGATTTAGGAACTCAAAACCTAGCAAATAACCCTCTTAAAAACTTAACCACTACACGCGCATCATTCGTAGGTAATGCTTGAGCTTTGAACCATTTAGACACATAATCGACAACTACTAATATGTATTTATTACCTCTAGAATCGGGAAATGGTCCCATTAAATCTAATCCCCAAACATCAAAGACTTTGCATACCTTAATGTTATTTTGAGGCATTTCGTTCCTTGAAGATATGTTTCCTGATCTTTGACATGCATCACATCGTATTACGTACTCATTAGCATCTTTAAAGACACTAGGCCAATAAAATCCGGACTGGTAAACCTTCTTTGCCGTAACTGAAGCACTATGATGTCCACCAGTAGGTCCCGAATGACAATGTGCCAGAATTTTGAGGGTTTCACTTCCAGCCACACATCTTCTCATTATATTATCTGCGCACAGTTTAAATGCATAAGGTTCTTCCTAGAAGTAAGTCTTGACTTGCGAAAAAAACCTCTTTCTTTTTTCGAAAGTCTAATTTGGGGGAACAACCTTTCCAACAATATAATTAACGAAATACACATACCATGGCTCATCGTCTTTAAACTCGAATCTTAGCACCATTAAATGCTCGTCGGGGAATTCATTAACAATTTCCCTCTCAGTTAACACCTCCATGTGTGGATTCTCTAACCTAGATAAGTGATCTGCTGCCAAGTTTTCTGCTCCCTTTTTATCTTTGATTATAATATTGAACTCTTGAAGTAGCAGAACCCATCGTATAAGCCTAGGCTTGGCATCCTGTTTACTGAACAAATACTTCAAAGCAGGATGATTAGTGTACACCACAGTTTTTGATAAAATAAGATAAGGGCGAAATTTATCAAATGAGAAAACTAATGTGAGAAGTTCTTTTTCGGTAGTGGTATAATGTTCTTGGGCATTATTCAGCGTTTTGCTAGCATAATAGATTGGTTTGAATTTCCCATCTATTCGTTGTCCTAAAACAGCTCCAACAGCAAAGTCACTAGCGTCACAGATTATATGAAAGGGCATATTCCAATTGGGAGATATTATGATAGGTGCGGTAGTTAATTTTTCTTTCAAAATATTAAATGCCTTTTTACAATCATCAGAAAAATCAAATTTTACGTCTTTCATCAAAAGTTCAGTCATTGGTTTAGAGATCATGGAAAAGTCTTTTATGAATCTACGATAAAATCCAGCATGTCCCAGGAAACTCCTAACACCTTTTACGTTTTTTGGGTAGGGTAACTTGGCTATTACATCGATTTTAGCTCTATCTACTTCGATACCCGCCCCATAAATTTTGTGTCCCAACACAATGCCTTCTTTTACCATAAAATGACATTTTTCCCAAATCAGCACAAGGTTGGTTTCTTCACATCTAGCAAGCATTTTATCCAAATTAGCAAGACAAAAATTAAAAGAGTTACCGAATACCGAGAAATCATCCATGAACACTTCCATAAAGTCTTCCACCATGTCATGGAAATTTGCCGTCATGCATCTTTGAAAAGTTGCAGGTGTGTTGCATAACCCAAACGACATTCTCCTGTAAGAAAAAGTTCCATAAGGACAAGTGAACGTCGTCTTCTCTTGATCTTCTGGTGCGATTGAAATTTGGAAGAATCCTAAAAAACCATCAAGAAAACAGTAATATTCGTTCCCAGATAAACGTTCTAACATTTGATCAATAAATGGAAGAGGGAAATGATCCTTTCGAGTTGCATCATTCAGTTTACGATAATTGATGCAAACTCACCATCCTGTAACTGTGCGAGAAGGAATCAGTTCGTTGTTCTCATTTAAAACTACAGTCATTCCTCCTTTCTTTGGGATAACATAAATAGGGCTAACCTATGAACTGTCCGAGATGGGATAAATTAACCCAGAATAAAGTAACTTAACAATTTCATTTTTCACCACATCTTGGACTTTAGGATTTAAACGCCTTTAGGGTCGAATGACCGGTTTTAAGTCATCATCCATTAAGATCTTGTGTGTGCAGAATGATGGACTTATTCCTTTAATGTCTGACATCTTCCAAGCAATTGCTCCCTTACGTTTCTCCAATACATGCAAAAGTGATATTTTCTCCTCCTCGGATAGTTTAGATGAGATAATTATAGGAAAAGATTTATTACCATGTAGATATGCATATTCTAAGTGGGAAGGCAAATCTTTTAGCTCAAGTTTCTTTTCATCAATCTTATTAGCGCTAGCCGAATAAAGATGCTCATTTTTGACTCTATCAGTTGCCTCGGTTTCCTGTGCTTCAGAATACGGCGTATTGACTGGGTCGATACGCCGTATTGACATCTCAACATCAGAATTGTTAAAAAACTTATCTCTTATGGAATTACAACTATCTAGGTCCGATCGATTAATCGATTTTTCCAGATCCTTAAGTAAAAATGAATCTAATTGATCATTCTCTAACAATTCCTGAGTTTCTATGTGGATAGTGTCATCTAAGTCATCAATGCCATATCATTCATCATCCTCGGTAGGAGGTCTTTTCATTGATTAGTCCATATCAAAGATCACCTCATCATCTCCTACCCTAAGTGTTATCTTTTTATTAAACACATCGATCATGGCACGGGCGATGGCCAGAAAAGGTCTCCCTAAAATTATCAAAATTCTAGAGTCTTTCGGCATATCCAAGATAACGAAATCAATGGGGAGGACAAATCTATCTACATTAATAAGCACATTTTCAACTATTCCCCTTGGATATGAATTGACCTATCTGCTAGTTCTATGCTCATTCGAGTTGGTTTTGGTTCCCCTAAACCTAACTTTTCATACATCGTATAGGGCATCAAACTTATACTAGCTCCTAGATCTGCCAAAGCATTATTAATTTGCAAGTGACTAACTTGACAAGGGATATTGAAACTCCCTGGGTCTTTTTCTTTTGATGGCAGTTTGTTGAGCAATACAGTTGAGCACCTTTCGTTCATTGTCACCGTACAAGCTTCTTCAAGTATGGATTTATTCGTTAGTAAACTCTTGAGATATTTAGCGTATTTTGGCATTTGCACTAGGACTTCGATAAACGGAATATTAATATGGAGTTGTTTCAGATTCTCTAAAAATTTGCATTGCTGTGCTTCTTCTTTTTCCTTTCTCAACCGGTTTAGGAAAGGGATAGATGACTGTTGTGGTTTTACCAATGGGTTAGTAGCTCTTTCGGGAATACTTGAAGATTTATTTTCCACATCGTCATCATGCGGATTTTCCTGCACATCTTGTTCAAATCTGGGAGGTTCGTTCTTGTTGATTCCAGTTTCATTAACTTCTTTGCTAGGGGTGGCTTCAGACGTTATCTTTCCTCCCCTAGTTGTCACTCTTTTGGCTTCGTTTCTTAGAATTAAAACATTACCCATAACCTTTGACAATTCGTTTACCTCTATTTTCAGCTTAATCAATAAGTTATTTCGTTCTTTTCACAAAAGCTCGTTGATGATTCTAAATTCTTTAATGAATATTTTCATCTCCTCATGTTCACGTTTACCTTCATCAATGAATTTAGCCAATATTTCTTCAATAGTCAACTTCCTTTTAGGGTAATTGAACGGGTAACGAGGGAACCCAAAAAGGGTACCTGAAAAAGGACATAATTCGAAGTAAAACTATTCTAGAAAACTAAATGAAAAAGCTAACTAAAACTGTTGTTGTATCAGACAGTCGATACGTCGTATTCAGTTAACAGGATACGTCGTATTGATGTTTGATGTCGAATACGCTGTATTCAAAGAAAATGGATACGCCGTATTTAATATATAACAGCAGACAGTAGAAAAACAAAACTAAATTTATACTAAAAAAACCAATAAAAACAAGAAATTAAACAATCACACTCCCTAGCAGCGGCGCCAAAAACTTGATGTGTCGTTGTGAGTAGGTAATTTATGTTATCAAGTTTTATATTTATATTTAGCTGACTATACCTAAAACAACACTAACGAGCAATGTACCCGATCAGATGTAGCTTCGTTGGTAAGTAGGGTGTCAATCACTAAGAGTGGAAGTTAACTCTTAATTCTATTGGTATTTTATTTATCTAGGTTTAATACTAATCTAACCTGATTATTTTAATTAAATCTAATTAAACCTAAACTAACGCAAAAGGGGAGGGGGTTAGCTTGAGAGATTGGCACGAGTTTAGTTCTAATTATCCTAAGGTGATAACAAATAATGCACACAAATGATTAACAAAAGATTGGGAAGCAGTTAAATGTGAGGAAAACATATTAGCCAGTTTAATCTAATAATATGCTTTGATTTTCTATTCGTGCAATGATTGTATTAATTCGTTGGTGGTATATCATTCCAAAGTTAGGTGGATCTTCTTCCTAGACTTGAGGTTTGTCGATGGTTAATCCTGTTACAATTAACCTAAACCCGCATAAAGCTCACACCGTTGATTATAATCTATCTAGGAAGCTATATTGGTGGTTATATTGAATCCTAGCTCATGGAGGCTTTACCAACTTACTGCTTAATGGAAATTCATATACTAGTAGTCTACGCCCACTTAACTACCTATGGAAACAGGACGTTAGGTGTTGTCCTAAGTCACCGGCTTAGTCTACCTATCCACTTAACCATAGATCGAAACAGGGCTTTCTATTGGTGATCCTAGTATTCTAGCTATATGAATAAGCGTTATATGTTTCTATCCCAGACTCTTAGCCCACGCCCAAACAACACTGAAGTTGCAGCGCATTAAATATGTAGGACTAGACCCAGTTGAATGATAGGTAAAACACATAATTAAGCACATAAACGGGTATGAAGTGATAAACATAATCAACATGCAACGAATAAGGAACATTCTATATAAAGAAAAATCAAAACATTATATTATCATAAACATGGCTAATACCTAAAGGTATTAGCCGATAGTTATTGTAACAATACACGATACCATAGATGAATGATTAAACATAATGCTAACCGAACGCGTATAGTGGAGTGTAGAGATTACAAGAGTTTTCCCATCGAATGTCTGTTGCACAGTCAGATCATATTCATAACTCTTTGTTTTCTCTTGATGTTCAAACACAAGAACAAATGTCAAATCATGTTGAAGAAAATCGATTATCCCCGTGCTCATCTTGGCTAATCAATTGAAAAGGCTGAGGTTATTTGGAGATCAACTCAGAAGCTGACATGTGCATCTTTATGACGACGTCTCCAATGAAAGGATGAAAGAGGGTTCTTAAAGGGTTGAAAGATCAAATGCAATTATCAAACTTGAATCAAAATAGAAGCATCTTAGGAAGCCCGTTCCTACTAATGCTACTGATGTTGGAGTAACCACATCCTTTTTATAGTAAAGAATGTTAATAGGGAGGGGAATAAAAGAAATTGTACCATCATTGTAATTGTTTTGGCGAGGGATAATACACACTTAGATAGCAACAATAAGAGGCAAAGAAAAACTGAATAATGTATCTATTTGCATTGATAGCCTGTTCGACTACTGTTACTATGTTATAAAGTATCAGTTTTATGAGTAAATGGCTATACATGTTGTGTGAGGGAGGCTTGATTAAGAGTAAATGGCTATTATTGTTCTGATTCAAAAGTATTATCATATTGTCATACAATTTTTATGGTAAACAAAGCTGGCAAATACACTAACATAACAAATGACGTTATGTATAAGGAAGTTCTATATAAACTTTGATAGTATGATAATTATCCTTTTTTATAGTGTAAGGTAAAAAAAGCACTAATCAACATGCTACTTTTATGGTGTAATATGTTTTTAAAAGTGTATCCCATTTGTCAAACATAAGATACATCAATTATAACTTACACAATATTATTATTTATGGTTATATGTTACTTTCACGATTATGACTAACAAAACCTTTGTTTAATTGTAAAATTGTAATTAAGTTTAAAGATACATAAAAAACTATGTTAATAATTTTATCTTTAATAATCTTGAAGCTAGCCGCCCACGGGACGGGCCTTGAATCTAGTATGTATATATACTAATGTCATGGCTTAGACACTAAGCAACTAACACATAACCTAATCAGTACGGCCCATCTATACAATTAGACTGGCCCATCTAATCTAGTTTGGTCTAACAAGGAGAAAATAGAAATTCTGTGTTTTGTAAAGAATTTTGTTGGAAAACGATGATTTGAACGCGATCTCTGTTTTCCTTATTTTCCACAAAACATTTTATGGAAAACGAGCCTGTTTCCCCCCAACTAAACGCAACATAAATATCTTAAAGGATTCACATCTAAGTCATAACAAAATGATAGCAACAGTTGTTGAGATATACTAAACATCACACCCTTATTACACAATACCATTTAATAAATATTTAGATGAACTATATATGTCACAAGCTACATTCAAGAAAGAGGCATGCTAAACACTATAAGATGCTTCTTACGTGTTATTAATTTGAAATAAGCAACTGCCCTGCTCCTAAATCCTTGATAAATATCATAGTTTTTGACAGGTTTATATCTAGCCACCACAAAACAAGAGTAGCAGCATTCAAGATATACCAAATATCACACGTGCATTGACAAAGTCATAAGATTTTTAAAAATACTAATTGATATTTATAATAAATGCATAATATTAAGAATACTTATGGGTAGAATCTATCTGTTTTGTGACAAATATTAGTGGAATATAAATTATTTACAAAGAAAAATAAAGAGTACCACACATGAAAGAATTGATCTTATTCATTTTTCAGTTGAAACATCTTTATTAAATCAAAAATTGAATCCATGATTATTGTTGTTGAAATCACCAATAGAAAAGTGAGTAAAACAAAAGGTTTAAGAGGGTTACATTACCAATGGCACAAACGTAAAAGCCAAAAAGAGGGTTACAATATATCCATAGCGCAACATACAATAATCATTAAACAAAATATATTGTATCATTTTCGACCATAAACTACTTATCATAACCAGGTCATATATTTAGGGCTCAAGGTTCTATTATATGTAAGGTTTTCCTCAATACTTCATTTTTTGGTTTCTATAATCTAACAAAGTAGACTGAACCCCTAAAGGCCCCAATCATATTAGCTTGAGACCTGCAAAATGTACTAAGAAATATAATTACATAGCATAGGAAAAAAGTCATGAAACATCAAAAGCCTCAAAAAGGTTACAAGGAATTATCAAAAAAAAAATCCAGAACAATGAATGTAAATAAGCATCACAAAATTTGACAAGTTCACATCTAAGCCACAACAAAACAATAGTAGCAATAATCATTCGACAAGTTCATTCGACAATTCCATCTTTTCTATTCTCTTCTATGTGAATCTAAGTGAATGAAAGCAAACTTGAATGAAATAAATAACAATATTATGCTTCTTTATATAGTCAATGGAAAAACCCTTGCCATATATAAAGTTTTAAGTTTCAACAATTTTGAATACTAAGACATTCCCGCCATAATACAGATGTGTCCAGACGTGTTTAAATACAACCATATACAACCATAATACAGCCGTGTACTTTCCTAGTTTCAAGACGTGTATTAATACTTTCCAGGTTTAGCGTGTGACTTCCTACAATAATGTTTACTTTATAGATTTTGGCGTATGACTTCCTACAATATTGTTTCGACTTCCAAAAATAGTTTTAATATTTCACTTTTAAGAATTGAAGCTTGTTCTATTATATGTAGTAGAGATAGAGAAGAGAAAAGAAGAAATATAAGTACACCACTTCTAATATATAAATTTACATATTAAATTATAAATAATTTTTTAATATATTTTCTCTTTTCTGCATTAAATCTAAATCTAAATCCTAACTCGAACTTAAATCCAAATCCTAACCCGAACTTAAATCTAAATCCAAATCCTAATCATATACCCTTCTACAAACCAAACGGGCCATGTACCTTAAAATACAGGGAATAGGGGCATGGGCTATTAAATTTATGTCTCCCTCGTAGCACTTGAATATTTTATTAAGTTTATTAGTACTACGTAGGGATGAGCACGCTACCAGATTGGTACCGAACCTGTACCGAAATGGTGATACCATTTTTTCCCGAGTATGAAACGGGTGTATCGGTACCGTACCGAACGGGATTCGGGTACCGGAACCGAACTCGGTACCAATACTCGATACCGGAAAATCGGTACCTATCTGGTACTCCCCTTTTTTGTTAGACCAAAAACAAAATTATAAATTTCACGCTAGTAAATTTCTATGACAACAACAAAAAACAATGCATTTTCGAGTGATTTCGAACTGAGGATTCATTATCATAACTCAAATCCGATTCATCAATATTCAACATTAAGGTTTCTTTAAAGATAGTGTCATCTCTCGACATAAAATCAATATATATGCGAATTAGATACAAAATAAACTAATAATTATTGATGTAAGGGCAAATGACACAAAAAAGTACTAAAGTTAGAGTCTGTTTCCAATCAAGCCACTACACTTTTTTTCTTGCACATAAAGGCGGCCAACTTTTTTTCTAGCAAATTTAGGTTTTTTCTCACTTACCGTTAGCACACTAACCCTTATTTCTCTATATCCCAAAAATTAATATTAATTAAAAATGAAAGACCCAAATTAACAATTATTCAAACATCAATATACTTTAATCGTTTCTTAACAACCCCTGATTCATCAATTATTAAGTTGATTCATATGAATTCAAATATTGGAAAGATGTATTGATATAAACTCATCAAAACATGAAATGCAGAGACTTAATAGCATATAATCAAATACCTGAAGCTTGATAACAAGTTTTATAAAGGCTATGCAATATAACTGAATACTCTAACAGAAACTTGATCAACATTTCATCAAACTAAGAAGCTTGTCGAGCCTACTTATGGCCTTAAATCATTTTTAATGAGGATTATGATTGCCGTTAAAAAAAATGAGATCCATGATCGCAATACAAAACAATTATGCATTACTATTTTTTTAGTTAGCAACTGAATGATATGAAAGTCTTTTATCCTCTTAGCAACTATCTTTATTTTTATACAAATTCGGTACCATTCCCAGGTAATAAACTATAAGCAAAAAACAATAGAGGTGAAATAAATGCTGCAAGAACAAGTATTATAAATTGTTCAGAAACAAATTATGTATATTGATTTTTGGATAATTGTTGATTACGACCCTTCATTTTTAATTAATACTAATTTTAGGATATAACGAAATGGGGGTTAATGTGTTAACGGGAAGTGAGAAAAAACCTAAACGACTAGAAAAAAAGTTGGCCGCCTTTATGTGCAAGAAAAAAAGTGGAGTACCTTGATTGGAAACATACCCTAACTTTAGTGCCTTTTTATACCATTTGCCCTTGATGTAACTATGCATACTCGTATATGTAAACTAGATATAATAAACTAACAATTATCATATACTAATAGATTTTTTTGAACGGCAAGTTAGTAGTTAGTGATTCGAGCCCACACTGACATCCAGTTGGGCAGTATGCAAGCCTCAAACTTTCGTCTTAGGAGATAAACCCCACTCCTGCTTCTATTTATTTCCATCCCCAAGGATACCTCCCTAAGCTAGCCCAGTTGGTTTATTATATAGTAATACTATACTCGTATGTGACTAACAACTGTTGGTTTTTGTTGGCCCAGAACATGGTGAAGATAATCAATAGCCTAGCTAATTACCAAAGATGGTTATCGGATATCACTTGAAGTCGTGTAATCACTTTCCAAAGAAGATTATTCAACACTATGCCTAGGTATCACGAATACCTCCTTGGGATAAAACCAAGTGCAATTCTTGTTTTAGTCACAAATCAAGAACCTTTTCGTTTCTAAGTGTTTAGGTTTTCTGTTGGCGTACCTTTCATGCAAATGTCCATCTCTATTTATAGCGATGCAAACTCTTAATCATAAGAGTTGTAACTCCTGGTCAAAAGGAGTTATGAGCATTAATTGGTCAATTAATCTCATATCCTCCTTTATAAATGCATTGGTTACATGACCATAATTATGGTCATTAAGTCAAACTTGAAACCGCCCATTTAATAGGTATAGTTACAAACATTAAATGTTAAAATCGCCCATTTAATAGACATTAAGCTAACCACTAAAAGAGTCAGGGAGAATCAGTGACTTGATGGGTGTACACTCCGTACCTCCAAACCCATTTCTAAGTATGATCCAATTCCCACAATTGCACTAAATTTCCAACAATCCTCAAGTTTTCAAACACTTAAGAAATGTTGTAAGAGTCAAAGTCCATGCTCCTTGAAGCGGCAAAACCTCAACATTTACATAGGTGGTTCTTCTTTATTCATTCTCCTGCTAAACATTTTTTCAAAGAAATTAACCATTGAGAAGTAAAGACTTCATCTTTCTTTTCAGTAGGTTCTAAGCACACCCTTGGGATGGTAAATACATGTGCTTCAGTCGACTAAATGTTTAACTTTTCACATTGAACTCAGCTGCCAAGTTTCCTCAGCAGGGAGTTGAGTGGCCTAGCATTCAACGACTTAGTTGGACTTTAATCTCATCCCTTCAGCAGACTTTATAATCAAGTCTCTAGCCAGTCCCTTTATCAAGTGATCAACTAAGTTTTGTTGAGACCTCACAAACTCTATAGATACCACCCCATTCGTGATCAGCTCACGAATCATGCTATGTCTAACACCTAAGTGTTTAGACTTCCCATTGTACATTTGGCTATAAGCCTTTGCCAATGTAGCAGCACTATAACATCAGATAGATATAGGTACTATAGGTTTGGACCACAATGGAATCTCAAGGAGCAAGTTTTTTAACCATTCAGATTTCTTTTACCAGCAGGCTGCTATGCTAAAGCCACAAATTCACGATTCAATTGTTGAACCAGAGTAGTGATGACAAGTTGTTTTTGAAGCCCAAGAAATTACACCACCACTAAGCAGGAATACTCAACCACTGGTAGGCGTATTGTCTTCAGTGTTGCTGATCCAGCTTGCATCAATATATCCTTCTAAAATTGAAAGATAACCAGCATATGTCAATCTATAGCATGGTTTTCTTCATGTACTTCAGTACCCTCTGAATTGCTTGCCAGAGTTGAGTACAAGGATTACTAGTATACTTGCTCATTTTACCTACAGCAAATGCAATGTCAGGCCTTGTATACATCATCATACATTTTAAGCTTGACCAATCACCCTAGATTACTCAAGTGAGTACAAGCCATGGAAGGGAGTGATACGTTTTGGCAAACGGGGAAAGCTGAACCCTCGTTATATTGGACCTTTTAAGATCATTGCCAAAGTAGGAACCGTCGCCTATCGTCTTGAACTCCCAGAGAGGTTGAGTAGAGTTCATAGTACGTTTCACGTCTTGAAATTGAAGAAATGCATGGCTGATGAACCGCTTGCTATACCATTGGATGAGATCCAAGTTGACGACAAACTACACTTCGTCGAAGAACCTGTCGAAATCATGGACCGTGAGGTCAAGCGTCTAAAGCAGAGTCGTATTCCAATCGTTAAGGTACGCTGGAACTACAGGAGAGGTCCTGAGTTCACCTGGGAGCGTGAAGACCAAATGCAAAAGAAGTACCCGCATCTTTTCCCGAATTCTGCACCGGTGGCAGATACCACGTCATGAGCTTTGGGGACAAAGCTCTTCTAACGGGGAAAGAATGTGACACCCCGAGAATTTCCGTCCAATAAGTTAGCCGTTTCCGTTTAGCAATTTGAATTTTTAAAGTTTCGTTTAGCTTTTGCGTGTAACCGGGAAGTATTCCCGCTTTTATCTGAGAATCGTCTCCGGGAGCGAACCGGGATGCCTAACGTTGTAGTATTTTGGCAATAGCCACGTTTTTACATTTTATGGCAATATTTAAAATTTCATAATTTTCGGTGATACCATTATTCGTTTCGTTACTTGCGTAAATCGTGGTTTACTTATAACATAAGCTTATGCATGCAAGACTTGGAAATTAAATCAAGTGGGAAGCACTAGCAAAATAAAATGAAGAAAATTAGTTGGTCCCCCCTCCCCTTTGTCTTGTTCGGCACAAACAAACACCCCATGCACCTTGGTGAGCAAGTTTGAATTCAAAATCAATAAGACAAGCCTTGATCACATGTTTAGCTCTAACTTGAATTTGATTGGAGGATCAAATTGGTCCCCTCTCTTCCCTTGTCTCTTGTACACGACACACACACAACACACACTTAGTGTGTGAAGTAAACTTTGTATTATTTATATCTTGTTTCTTCCATTTTCTTATTCATAACACACACACTAAAAATTTAGTTTTCTCTCTTCTTCTTTGCCTTCTTTTGTTCGAACCACCTAAGAAACACACACAATTTCATAATTTTTCATCATTGATAAAAAACACTTGAAGATTTATTGAAGGTTTGATCATTTGTATCATCCGGGTATTAATTAAACAACATTTGGGTTGTTCTAATGTCATTCTTCCTTCTAAAAACCTTCCAACTTTGTAAGTCTTTAAATTCTTATATAACTTGTACTTTCCTTATCATCTTAATGCATACATGCTAGTTGTACACTTTATTTTGTGAAAACAAGATTTTAAAACTACATAAACCCTAAAAGGGTGTATATATGGTTCGAAAAATATATAAAGAAATATAAGAAAATCTTAGTTTTGTGATCGTTGTTATTTTCGTGTAATAAAAATAGTATGCTATAGCTTATTTTATTCGGCTTATTGTAATAAGCTTTTGGAAAAGCTTATTTTGATTATCTTGAGCATATTAGGGCTTATATTTGGTTCGGCCAAACTAGAAAAGAAAGAAGAAATATTTGTTTTGCTTATTTTGGTTTGACTTATATTTTATTAGCTTATTTTCTAGCTTATTTTGAAAGGACAAACGATAAACTTATTCGACTTAATAAATAAGCTCGAATATAGTTTATTAGGGCTTATAGCCGCGTCCCACATACAAGACCCAACACCATGAACTTATTTTTGAGCTTATATGGTTCGGCTTATTATACTTGGCTTATTGTGAGCTTATTGATAGCTTATTTTTAGGTTACATGTTTATTGCTTAATGCTTTGCTTATCGGATTAAATGGATAAGTAAAACTATATTTTCGGACTTAACGGGCCAAGACCCAACATAAATACAAAACACCAAGGCGTAAAGCTACGGTGTAGCTTATTGGATAAGTTCGCGAATAGCTTATTTAATAGTATACGATTTAGATGCGTTACGTTTAATTATTTTTAAACGTTGGACGTTGCAAATAATAATGGATTTGATGATGTATAATTTGTAATTATGAAAAGTGGATTGAAAGTGGTTTGAAAATGGTTTTAAATAAAGTCTAAGACTTTGGAAAAACGTGTAAACACGAACGGGTCATGCCGAAATTTTTATAAATCACTATACTTAGTAAATACTAGAAAACGTACATGGTAAAGTGAGATACGAGAATTTAAATTAAGTGACGAACAATATATATATATATATATATATATATATATATATAAAATATATATTTTTACTTAGACGTTATATATCTATGTAATATTAAAATACATATTATTTCTACCCATTTACTTACGGAAATATTTTATTACTACACGATCACAAACGTTAATTTTTAGATATATATTAACAAAAGTACCCTAGTATACACCTATGCATTTTCCGTAAATTCTCTTTGATCCGATATTAAATAAAACATCCATTTCATAGGTTGCTTTCGTATATCGTCGTTCGTTACCAAGTGAATTATTTCTAGACTATTCACTACCTCAATTCACGTAATCAAGGTAGGTTCATAACCCCACTCTTTTACTTGTTTTGAATAAATGTTTTATAACTTGGGGTGAGAAACATTGCTTGTTTTTAAAACTGGACACAATTACTATACGTGTGATTTCCCTATTTACGTGTTGCCTAAGTAGCGTTTAGACCTCAATTGCCCGAACTATCATGAACTGTCAATTTCTTGACCGGATGACCGGTCGAGGGAGCGCGAGTGAATAAATAGATCTATTGGGACTAATTATCCCTATCCGGGTGAGTAGCGCTCACTATCCACGGGCCCCCCGATAAACGGATATATGTCATGTCGAATCTGGTTAGGTGGTCTTTGGTCGGACACCTGTAAGGGCAAGCAAATACTTATAGCAATGTACATGCTATCTTTCATTATTAGCTTCAGTGTCATGAGCTTAGTGCAACGTAAGTACTTTTTATGTGAGGTTGTATCTGTTATAACTGTCGCGTACGTTTTGATATATTGTGGTGCACTATAACATCGTTTGAACTAAACCTATGAATTCACCAACTTTATGTTGACGTTTTAAGCATGTTTTTCTCATGTGCTTAGCATGGATGTTGTTGCTTGAACTATATGAAGTCTATTGCCGAACCAGTTTTCCAGATTTTATCCATGTTTATCTTAAATACCGTTGTTGAACTTATTTAAGCTTCCGCATGTTGTCTTTTGAACCTTTTAAATTTGATTGATGTAAACTTATTAATATTTTAAATTTATGCAACGGTGTTTATTTTTCAAACGTACCCTTAGAGATCGTTCTTTATGCTTTGTACTTGAGATAGTCATGAACGTCACGCCCCGGACGCTAAATCGGACATGACACTATTTAGGGGTGTGACACTTGCGTTTTAGACCATATGAAACGCAATTAATCACTTTTCAAGCTTGCTTTGCCAAACACCAATTTGAAATTATTTGCGTTATGAAACCGTGATAAGCTAATAATCACTTTTATATCGCAATCCCAAACACCTCCTAAACTATGATTTACATTTTTAGTTCCTTTCTTTTTCTTTGTGTTTTGCGAATACTTGTGATCATGAAACAAGAATTTTGCCAACTTTCAATCTTGAAAGGACCAAAACTCCAAGGTAAAACCCCATCAAACAACATGTTAAAGAAAGCATAAATCAAAAGAAAACGAAAATAAAAATCAAGGCCCAAAAGAAGACAAAAAAAAACTTAGACCTTTCGATTTATATATCCGCAGTGTCCCAATTTAGCAAACAAGCCAAACACCTTCTAAACGCCCATAAATACAAGAGTCTCTATAGCCGATAATATGTCTTCTTAACGCATTGATCAATCAAACTCCTAGAATTCATTAACAATTCTATTATGCCATCTCCATATAGGCCAAGTAACACATTGATAAACCATGTGTAATACATTGAAGATTTACATTTACACACAAAACACCCCTTCACTAATGGTTCAAGCCATTTTTTCATTTTGAGCTCATAATTTTATTTTATTTTTTCTATTTTCTTAAACAAACTAATTTTTCATTCATTAAAATAAAAATAAAAAAAGAATTAAAAGAATTTGAAAATAAAAAAATAAACCAAATTATCAATAAACTAATTTTTTGTTGATGTCGTTACTAAAGATGCGGGTAATATATACAAAGAGAGGGAGAGTTAGGAAATTAAAATAAAAATTTGAATTTTGAAAATTATGAGACGCTCCTTAGAGTAAAGGGTGTGGTGGCTTAAGCCACAAAACAAAACGGGTCTCACAGGCTGTCACATCAGTTTTTCACTCCCACTCAAAAATACCTCTTCACTCATAACACACCTTCACCTCTTCACTTGGGCCCCACCACTAACTATTTTTTTTTCTTTTCAATTTTTTTCACACAAACATAATTCATTTCATTAAAATTAAAAATACAAACTACAATACATTTAAAAAAACATTGCGAAATTTAAAAACTAATGCGAAAATTAAAAAAATACATCAAATTCTACATAAACTAATGTTCTTGTTGATGTTGTTGCCAAAGATGCTCAATGATATTACGTTGAAGCTTTGCGTGTGTATTTTTATCACGCAGTTCTTTGTCTTTTTTTCGTCGGATATCGCATCGCTCGACCCATGTCCTTAATATATTTGGTTGGGGACAAATATAACTTTCTTCGTCAAACTCGGTTAACGCATACTTTTGATCTTCTAAAATCATATTATGCAATATAATGCAAGTATGCATAACTCTGCGTAGCTTGTTGATAGTCCAAGCACGCGCCGGTTGACTTATAATACGCCAACGTCCTTGAAGGACCCCAAAAGCTCTTTCAATATCTTTTCGAGCACCTTCTTGTTTCCGTTTATATAATACATTCTTCTCTGAACTTGCAACCGTAAATGATTTAACAAAAGATGCCCATTGTGGGTAAATGCCGTCGGCTAGATAATACCCTTTTTCGAATGTAACCCCGTTACATTCAAACGGAGCCACGGGGTCGATGCCATCAAGAAGGTCGTCAAATAACGGAGAATTATTCAAAACAGTTAAATCGTTATTTGCACCCGCTACCCAAAAAAATGCATGCCAAATCCACAAATCATATGAAGCAACAGCCTCAAGCAATATAGTTGGGTACTTTTTATCACCTCTACCAAATTGCCCATACCATGCTTTTGGGCAATTTCTTTATTCCTAGTGCATACAATCAATGCTTCCAAGCATTCCAGGAAAACCATGAATATTATTGTGTGCGGTATATAACTTTTGAATGTCATTGAAGTCAGGTTTTCGTAAATACTTAGGCATAAACAATTCGATAACGCACATAGTAAAAAAATCTAACCAATCGCGTGCGGTATGACTACCTATTTGTAAATACTCATCTAATGAATCAGGTGTTACGCCGTATGCCAATTGGCGTATGACGCTAGTGCATTTCATAATAACACTAAAACCGGGTATACCCGTAGCATCGGGACGGACTCTAAAGAAATCGAAATGCGGAGAAAGAGGATAGTGAGTTTCAATGTAATTTTCAATACCTGAGACTATGTCTAAAAATAGTTTACGACTCATACGATACCGTAACCGAAAATAATAATCTGGATATTTTGGTCGAGGACCAAAATAGTCTGCCATCAGCCGTGCTTCCGCTTCTACCCGTTCCCGATAGATATAGTTTCGGTGGCGCACCCGCTCTACTTCTTGTTGTTGTTGTTGCTCTAACCGAGCAAGTTCAAAAATCATGTCAAGATCTTTGAAATCTTGAACATCGGAATCCTCACTTTCGGAATCACTCATTATGTTTATTGTTTGTAAGATGTAGTGTTTTGAAAGGATAGTTGTATAAAATTTGATAAAATGAGGTAGTATTTATAGTGTAAAAGTGGGTATAAATTAAAAAAAAAATATTTATTTAAATAAATATCAACGGCTAATTTTTCCAACGTATATATTTTTTGTCACTTTGCTTCGTCGCAGAACTAGCGAGGGAACCTCCATTTTGCAGGCGAGCCTAGTCGGTATGGTGGCGAGCCAAGTGGCGAAGCCACGTCGGAGTGGCGAGAGGGCTTCGCCACCATACCCCTCCCTCTAAGAACCTCCACATATCACCAGCAAGATTCTAAACGTTAGATCATCTACGCAACTATCAGTTTTGTTTACTACTCTCGGGTGCTACGGTAAAACTTTCGTGACTGTTATCATCACTAAAACGTGAGATGTCTGAAGTTCAAATCATATTTTGTGCAAAAAAGTTTGAAGCGGCCACGAGTCTCTGTAGCGGTTGGTTCAAGTCTTGTAGATTGGTTGTTGATCCCACGCCTTGATCGATTCTTTAATATATAAAGAGTTTGTTACCTTGGAAGAATCCAAAATACCGAGACCGAAACTAGCCAAAACGGCGGACCGAGGACCGGACCGAAATGATACGGTCTTCTTTATTTGGTCCGGGTCCCGGTCCGGTCCTACAATATGCTTTTCATCGGGTTTTGGTGCTGTCCGGACGGAACCATAGGACCGTATGGTCCAAAACACCGGACCGCGGACTCGGACCGAATACCTTCGGGGTCCGGATCCGGTAGGTCGGTTTCGGTCCTTCCCGGTCGATCAGTCCGGATATGCTACCCTAGATAATGGGTGTAATAGACCCGACTGACCGGGGTTGTTTGTGTGTGGAGAACCCGACCTGACCCGGGTTAAGTCTATTCGGGTCGGGTTACTCAGGTCAAAAAAAACTTATTCGGGTCAACCTGAGTAATCTGAATAGTAAATAGAATCGGGTATCGGGTTGGAAATTTTTGATAACTCGGGTTAGGGTCGATCCGATTGACACGAATAAATATTTTTTATTTTTTAATATAAATTTTATAAATATTCTATTAAAACGTGTAAAAAAACATTATTATTATTTTTACTCATATTCGGATTGATCCGAACTCGAACGGACTCGATCCGAATTAACACGAACCCGACTAACCTGAATTCAAATAGGGTCAGGTTCGGGTATGAAATTTTTAACCTTGATTCGACTTCGACGGATTTCCTTTGATTTAAAAAAAATACAAGAAGAAAAAAGTTTATAAAATTTTTTCCAAGTAAATTAAAGTTCCTCACTTTTTAGAGGTATTCTTATTCTCTCCATTTTGGCAGTTTGTGAAATTTTAAATTCCTTTATTTTGAGATACGAAACATAATATTTGAAGAAAATTAAAAATACAAATGTCATGAAATGCCTTCAATATACCTCAATCAAACACAACCTTAAGCTATTTCGTCTTTTTGTAAGTTTATCATCCCAAGGTATCAATCAAAATTGTAGATAATGTAACCATTCTTTATAGTTTTGTTAATATGTGCTAAACTTTGGCTACTGTTGTTTTCCAAAAAGTGTGTGCTTTATGGTGTTGTGTTGCGATGCATTTACATACTACTAAAATGTGCTATTACACAATGTCCTACGCAGTATTATTACTATATATATACAAAAGGCAGCCTACCCGGCCCGCCAAAAATTTAATGCAACCCGACTTTTTTGACCCGGTACATTTAA
>BQNB010034831.1:0-14604 GCA_026074375.1 Tanacetum coccineum
GGTCGAGATAACAATTTTTTCATTGTAGGTATACGATATTTTGTAGGCAAGGTTATAAATAGCATCAACGCATCATGCCTTATCACGTTTGATACTTCTTATCTCACGTCACGCCTTATGCCTACGCCTTAGTCTATTACGTAGTATGAAGTTCACGTCTGGCGCCATTGCGATGCCTTAGTTGCGTCATGGTGTGCCTTTTAGAACATTGCTTGTAGGTAATGGTATACATGCTATACTTGTCCAAATAAGTATTGTATACGTAGGGGTGGCAATTCGGATCGACTTCGAGTTGACAAGTTTGCGGGTCATAAAACTTCAACCCGAATCGGACACATTTAAATAATTTGGTCGGTTATTTGACCCATTCTTTATGTAAAGAGCTTAAAATTTATGCATGAAAATATTTAATTATGTTTGAAAATTGCGTTTTTGCCTTCCAAAAAAAGTCAAAAACTGTACGATTTTGAGTTTCGAAACAACTCAAACAACATCTTTGTATTGTGGCTAAATCTAACATTCTTTGTGTTGTGGCTAGCGCTCTATAGATTATAGTAGACAGAACATTAAGCACTCGAAAATTAAATACATACGAGAATAGATAAAAAATCATTGTCCTTGCCATCTCTTCACTCAGGGAATGATATGGGTGTGGTGTGTTTTGGTTGGTGACGCCTAAAAAATGGTACCTGGCGGTACTTTTGTATTGTTTTTCGGCTAATTTATCTTGCTAGAAATTGTGTTCTTTATCTATTCCTATTTAGTTGCTAAAAAAAAAAAAATTTTCTTCTAATTTCTTGCTAGAAATTGTGTTTTTATCTATTCTCTATTTAAGTTGCTAAAAAAAAAAAAGATAAATATCCCGACTATGTCCGGCCTTAGTAGACTAGTTTTGATATAGAAATTGATGGAACTGACATTAGGTATATTGATTGAATATAGCATCCAAATCCATATTGAGATCATAACTAACTCATTAATTACAGTAGTTCACTAGCAAATAAACACAAAAGATCACAAGTATATTTTACGTTTTTACTGCTCCGTATATAACTAAAATGTGCGTCATCGAGATAACAGTTGTTATAGATTTAGTTATTGTTGGTGATCGGTTCGGTTAAAAAAAATTGAGTCAACTTGAAAACTGAACTAAACAAAAAATCAAATTTGAATTCTGTTAGGTTTTCGTGTTGACCAGCATAACCAAAATTACGCCATTCTTTTTTTACATAATTATATAGATATATTGAAATTAAGCATAAAAAGTGTTCTTTATTTTATTAAGATAAAATTTAAATCGTCTTTATATATACAAAAATATATAAAAAATATATATATTCATGTAAATTTGGTTTTCGGATCAGATTGCAAACTCATATTCAACCCAAAAATCGAATTTGCTGTTCGGTTCGATTTCGAAAAATTTGGTTTAGTTATTAGTTTGATTCAGTTGTTTTCGGTTTGGTTTAGTTTTTGGTTTTTGATTTATTCTGTTTTTCTGCTCACCCCGAGTTGGTGACATCATATCATAGGTCCACATGTTTCTTTTTATATTTGTGTTGGACCATTCTCTAAATGTGAATGAAGCTTTTCCATTTGCGGTCCAAAATAATACATGAATTTAACTCTTCCACTAACCAGTAACCAAGTAACAATTAAATGCGTTTATACGGCCTAAACCTATAAAATGCATTTCTAAATGGGAGCCCAAAAAAGTTATTTTTAAGCATAATATTCGATTAAAAAAATGTTTTAAAACCCGGTTTTTCAATCGACCCGGATTAGTAGCCGGTTTATTAGGTCACCGGTTGAACCGGCAGGTCAAACCGGTTCTATACATATGCATAATTTTTTAATATATTTAATATGTAATGTTGTATAATCTTATAATTTATCTTATGTTCAATTATACCGATGGAAAATATTGAGTTTTTACAAATTAGCTTTAGGTTTAGGTTTTATATCTATAAAATTATAAGAAAGATTTACAAAAACAATTGGCTTATGATTCCAAGTTGTAATAGACTATAATAAGATAATATAAGTTGGTATTTTAAGTTAATGTTAACTCTATTTTATCTAACACGAGGCGTTCGAGCCCATGCGTTACACCGGGCTCAGTTATTGAGTAAAAGCATACTTTTACTTCTACCTTGTTTGTTTTAAGTGTTTGATTCTCGCATATTGTAATATAGAGTTTGTGATGGTGAGGTGATGTTTTGTTTAGCATATGTTTATCTCATTAGTTAAGTTATTAATGCAAAAACGCAACAATAACATTGCCAAAAAGTGATGTTTACTTCACGATCAGGAAAAGCTTTAAACAGGACCCGCACCGCTTCCTCATCCCATTTTGGGTCTCCAAACTGAGGTGAAATAATCCCTCCATTAATAATGTAAAAATTAACATAATAAGCTGCAAGCCTTGTACCGGGAAGCCTTGGTTTAGCCTCACTGACCTGTGGTCGAATATTTTGACAAAGCTAACTCAGGTCAAATACTGCATCATCCTTAAAACACTATGAATCTATGCTTACTTAAGCAAATCCAGCAGCCTCTTCTTCTGTCATATAGAGAGGCCTCGGTACATGGAGTTTAATAACTTCAAATGTTTTGCCATTAGCATCGGTAGAGTTTGAGAGAACAGTTAAAGCTTCTACAACTCGTTCATTATGAAGGTCTGATACATCATCAGTCCATGACAATAGGACTACACCAGGCTTCACAAAACAACACATACTGTCAATATGCCCATTAGTATCAACATCACCTGTATACATAGGTTATGGAAATATAGCTAAACTTATCTTAGCCAAGAACACATGATAGTTACCATATAGTCCACGTGGCAACGACATAATCTTCTTGACTCCCATATATGATTTTAGTTCTTCTTCTTTTTATGCCCTTAACCTTCTTGCTCGTAAAAGAATGCAATTTTCCTAAATGTTGTCTCCTCAAGGATGCTTTCTTGCACCCTTAATCCAAATCAATATAAATTAAAGCAGATATATTTATCATATCAGATTGACTTAAAATCATACATAAAAATGTGTGAAGCTGTTCACATATCTATAATCTTTAATCTATAAAGACTAAAAATACCCACCTTGGACCGGTTATGATTTCTTATTTCCTTATCCCAAACAAAGCTTGATGATGCAGCCTGCGCAGAGATGTTTTTTTGGGATGATGCAGTCACGGCATGTGTTCATTGGGTGATGATTTAGAGCTCTCATCCTTTTTCTTCACCAAATTGTATACAAATTAAAAGTCAGAAACCAATAAACAATACACGCAGACATACACAAAAGGTTACTTAGTTAATATCCCTCTTTATCTTCAAAAAAATTCTTAAGCCCTTTTTAATATTATCATGGAAAGGAACATCTTCGACGTGATAATCATGTTTTCATCAATCTATGAGTATAAAATACTGATTAGTAATTTTCAGTATAGCAGTCCAGAGTGAAAGGAAACTATAGACATGTGGAAGCATTTATTGAAAAGCAATTTGGTGGATGGGATTTGAATAACAAATAATACTGCTTCAAGTGGAGCAAGTGCATGCTAAATACTAATTTGTTGTTAAATGTTTAATCCTAAACACCCGTTTTCTATGTGGTGACTTGAAATTATTTTTTTCTCTATTTCAAACATCCATCATTTCTGCAGTAACCTATCTATATTAATACACTATAGTCTGCAAAAAGAAAAAAGAAATCGGTTTTTACCTCATATATACACACTTGTGAAACGCATTTGCAGTCTGCTCGAAACACGGTTTCTTTCTTGTTATAGCCTGAACCAAACACCCCTAATTCCTAGTATAACCTCATCCAAGCTCATGCGATCTCTGCAGCAGTCTAAACCAAACACACATTATGCTGCAATGACCTAATTCAAATACGCTTCCTTTCTGCATTTACCTGATCCAAAAACATCCGGTTACTTCTGGTGGTCCAAATACACTTCTGTAATAGTCTGATCCAAAACGTATCTCATTCATATATCTAATAAAGGGTGTGTATGTGTATAGCACACAATACAAACACTAAGTAACATATTTTTGTGGAAATCCACCTCCTGTCGAAAGCCTTTGTTGTGTATCATGTTGCGATTAGAAGGCACGCGAATAGGCAATTGTATGTTGCACATGGCTGTTAACTTTTGGCATGACTTAGAACCTACCAAATTCAAGAATTAAAAAAAAGAAGAAAAATCCACTTAAAATCAACTTATTTTTTTGTTTTGTCAATCCATTGTTGAACTCTATAAAACTTGCAGGACTTTGGTAAAGTCATAGTAGCATATATTGTATTGAGTATTAACTTACTTCAATATCAAATTGTCCAACAAAATCCCGTTTCGAAGGAAGATAGAAAATTACTATTATCCAATGGTAAAGTGATCGAAGGTATCTTATTGCAATGTCTACAAAGGTTTTGACTAAATAAGCTTGAGCAACAACTAAACGACATCCTTTTAGAAAGATCATCTAAATTAATTTCTCTTGTATGCATGATAAAAAAGGCATCAATGATCAATACCTTTATCTAAGAATGGAACACATGCTTCATCAAGTTCTTTTAATGAAAAGATCTAAAGGTAGGCTGTTAGATATGGTTAACCTTCATATTTAAATAATTGAAGGGCGTGCTACTTACCCATCTCTTCGACTGAAAGTTGGATTAGTGGACTTTGTTATCTGATGAATATCCTATAGTGTTTGGCTGTAAAAGTTGAAGCTAGTATAAAGCTTGTTTGGAGTTAAGTGATGGTTGTTTGGAATTAAAAGTGATTGTTTGTTTCATAATAAGAGTTCTCGATCCAGACATTCATACTGATAAATTAACAAATAAACACCATACAATCAAGATAATCAGTTTCAAAAGCGAACAGTACAACATGCCTGCAACAAATTAAGTTTGATCAAATAAGAAAATATCTTCTATTCACCTATCGAGTCATTACTATAGTTCATAAAAAACAAAAAAAAAGTACAAATAAACTTAAGCACATTACAGCTAACACCTAAAATTCTTGTTAAATCATTGGATACAAATTACTCTAGAAAAACTAAACTAACACTATAATATAAGTATCAAAATTAGCACATAACACACTTTGGTCATAAAAAATACCTTTAATTGAATCAAAATCAACGTTAAAATCATCTTCTTAAATTGATTATTATAATCAAATTCTGAATAGAATTGGACTTCTTCACTGCCTGTTTCCGATGTTTCCGACAGGCAAGAGCTTGGTTAAACACAAGTGTAGATGTACATGTAAGGCATACAGAACATATTCGGTGTCAGATTCAGAGATCATGTACTAAAAATTCCTATTCTTCGAGAATCCATATAGATAACCCATCCTATGAACAAGGTCTAGTACATACCATAAATGATAAAACTGCAACCTTATATGGTCACGATCCACCATTTGAGGATTATTTAAACTTGCATAACCTCAAGGAACCTCAACCAAGGACGCCTTGGCTATGTAGACTGACTAGACTCTCAACACATGAGCCCAATAAACAACTCTCAGAGACTTTATACAACAGTTGGAACATGGCAAACTAGTACAAATATGCAACTAAGTTTCAATACAGGTATAAGGAACAGAACCCTTAACCATCCCACTTAGGGGTGTAAACGAGCCGAGTCAAGCCGAGTACTCCCAAGCTCTACTAAAACTCGCGCTCGAAACTCGACTCGAGCTCGGTCAAGCTTTTTTTTTAGAAAAGCAACCATATATAGAACCACCAAGAAAAACAAAAATACAAAACTCGGCATCCCATCACAACTAAACAAGACAATTAATTGTGAGTGAGACCCAAAAAAAACAAACAGAAATAAAAATACAAAGGAGCTAAGCACTATCACACACTAGGCTAACAAACTTGGAAAACGGCAAAAACTATAACCTCACAAAGCAATAGAAATCAAAAGTGAAACCTTCATACGCCCCCAAGATACCACTTGCACTAGCAACTAGCAACTATTGACCAAAGATCCATCACTGAATTACTTGCAGCTGCTGAACCACTTGCAGCAAAATAGAAACTGAATAGAAACTGAATAACCTGAAAAAACGGTCACTTTCAACCTGAAACTCGAAACTGAAACTTGCAACAAGGGCTGGAAACTCGCATGACACTAGCAGCAGAAACATACACTGGAACTTGAAAATCACTTGCAGCAGAAAACTCCCATGAGACCTCTTCCGCTTGACACTTGACAGCACTAAGCTTGTTGAACCACACGAGAAAACCTTGAAACTTCCACATGCATATCATAAACAACCTTGAAAACTGGCCCACGCAAACAATACTTGCAGAAGCACTTCAAGCCATTTGAGCTTACAAATGAAAATTAACATTGAACCACTGAACCACTGACACACTGAAGCAGAAAAAACCATACACTGCAGCAACCTTGTAGAACCACTGAAACAGATCCAAACACAGGAATGAGCCAAAAAACACTTACTGGATCCGAAATTTTTGAGGATTCCACAACCAATGTTGCCAATCTATCGCTTTATATTTTGTAGATCTACTAGTAATCCATTCGAAGCTTTTGAGTTGAATATCTTGCACAATTTTGTTAGTACTTGACACCTTTTTGCCGAACACACGAGCGTTTCTTTCTTTCCATATATAATAACCGGAAGTCCAAATAACCGCTTGCCAAACATGAGAGGGAAATTAACACCTCCACTACGTAAGTACATATCCTCAATTGTGAACGAGTTAACAATCCCCACTTTCCACCAATTGAAAACTTTGGCCCATACACTCATCGCCAAATCACACGTGACTAAGCTATGAGCGCAAGTCTCCACACTATCATTGCAACACGGACATAAAACTGAATCTAAATCTATCTCTCTTTTATCTAGCACAACTCTAACCGGAAGTCTTCCTCTAAGCGCTCTCCACACGAATACGTTAACTTTCTTAGGCACCAACGTATTCCAAAGCGTCTCCCGACCACCACTTTCCATTCTCAAAACCTTTTCCTCGATCAATTTTGTAAGCTCTTTAACCGCGAACTCTCCATCTTCACTAAGCGTCCATCTCCATTTGTCCCTACAATTACGATCAACAACAATATTTTGCATAACCCCTAAAAACTCCTCATACTCCCTACTAACCCTACCCCTAATGCTTCTAACCCACTCCCATTCCCAACACCACACGTTATTAACCCACGACCCCTTATCCCACACACTACCTTCTTTCTGTTAGCGGATCATTATTATGGGCTTAGCCCACTTGTATGTTTCTTATATATTCATGTATTGTAAACTCATTCGACAATTAATCAAAAACACATATTCGGTTTACATGGTATCAGCCTAAAACCGATCCTCTAAACCCTAAAAATATAACACCGATCCATAGCTTCCCTCCCCTCCCTTTTTCTGTCGTCCCGCTGCCTATCCATCACCATCATCATGACCAACGGTGATCAACCTCCACCACCTCCTACCCTCACCCTCGTTGAGAAACTCTATGCCGTTCACAACATCAATAACCTGGTCCTGTTAAACTTGATATAGATGACTTAAATTACTCATCTTGGTGCTATTTTTTCAAGATCCACTGCAACAACTTTGGTGTCCTAAAGCACATCCAGAGTGCTACTACAAGCTCTTCTACACCCCCTCCACCAACGGATGAATGGCTAACCGCTGATTCTATCGTGAAGTCATGGATATTCTTAACCCTTGCTCCAACTCTTCAACGAAGACTAATCAAAGCAAACCCTCCCACGGCTAAAGATGCTTGGGATCAAGTTGAGAAAATTTTTCTCGACAACAAACGTACACGGACTATAGCTTTAAAAGGTGAGTTACGTGTTATTCAAATGGGTGATCTTAGTGCCGATGCTTATTTTCATAAAATTGAGTCTGTTGTAACTCTTTTGAATGATCTTGGTTAATCAATGACGGATGATGACATTGTCACTTATGCTATCAACGGCTTAAGCGAAAAATATGCTAATCTTGCGACCATCATTGCTCATAAAGACCCTTTTCCCGACCTTGAAACCATGCGGTCAATGGTCACAACTGAAGAGATGAGGCTAAATTCCAAGTCTTCATCGTTGTCCACAAACACTACATCATCTGCCCCACAGGTTCTCTTAACCGAGACAAACAACTCTCGTGGTCAAGACTCACGTAACAACCGTGACTCTCGTAACAACACACGCAACTTTGAACAACATGTATGTCGCAACTTTGGTCGAGGCTTTTGTCGTTGGGGTAACAACTGTCGATTCATCCACGATTCAAGTCGTGGCAGTAACCTTAATGCCACTGCCTCCAATACAAACCCACGTAATACAGGTACTCAAACCTCCAATCCCAACTCATTCTTCCAAAATTTAGTCTCCAGTGGGCTTGGTACAGGTGGAATGAATTTAGGTGGACAACAACAGCTACTAGCACTTCTACAGGCCCAAAATAGTTTGTTGGCCCAATATGGATTATCACCTTTAATGGGCCAGGCCCAATCACATGCGACCTTTACTCAGTTTGGTTTATTGGGCTCTAGTCCTGTTATGCCACCGGGTTTTAACATTCAGCCCACGCATTAGCTTACTCGTCAACAACAGGCTTTTATTGCAAGTACAGCTCATGGTTCGGCTCAGCAGTCTATGCTACCTGGTCAGGAAACGGTTCTTCCTCAAGCTTTCAACACCACGACCCTTCAAGATCCAACCAATGCTACTTGGAACATGGACACCGGTGCGACCTCTCATCTTAACTCCTCTGCTAAAAATCTTAGTACTTAATGACGTATAATAGGTTTACCAGGCCTCTAGGCCTGAATCGTATTATCATAATGGGCTCTAGGCCCAACTAAACAACTAAAGCAACTAAAAAATATGATGGGCCAAAACTAAGCCCAGTCCCGTGCTGGCACGACCAGGAAGAGGTAAGACGGACGTGACATACCTTCCGCGGACCAAGGAACATCCGCGGAAGGGAACCCACGTCCGCGAGAACACGATTACTGCGGACCCTTGCCAGACGGGGGCCCACTAACAAATATGAGCGAAATATTATGAAAACCTAGTATTTGGCTCACCTATAAAAAGGGGTACTTTGACACCTCACGAGGTATGATTTTCAGACCATATTTCACACACACATATACCCTTATATTCTCTGACAAAACATGAATACTTACTCTCACGTCGGAGTATAATCGTGGGGTCCGTCCTCACGGTAAGACGAATGGTTTACTTTTGATTGTGCAGGAAATCATCTCATCACTTGGTTTAGTGCAAGATTTCACCTATTGGCCCAACTCAATAATAACCCCAAATCCATCTTTCCAACCCATAACACATTTTGTACTAACAAGTTGGCGCCATCCGTGGGATCGGGATACAACTGTGTTCTACGAAAATACTCACCATGAGCAATCATGAACATTCCGCCTCTAGCCAGCCCACGTCTGCCGTGTGGAACACGGTGGGGAAAGGAAAAGAGCCAACGTCGTAAGACCGCGGTGGGCTCGCGTCCGACGCACCCCTCCGGGAGTATTGTGACAAAAACTACAACCAATTGCTGCCAATCATAGCTGAGAAGTTTAACAAGGAGAAAGAAAGAAGCGAAAAGCTAAAAGAAATAAAAGCCCGACTTAATTTCGGAACATGCTTCGGAACATCACGGTATTCCGAGTCAAGAACAATAAATACCAGAGAACACGAAGAAAGGCACAGATCTAGGCGCTCCCGTAGCCCAAGACCCAGTCCTAGCGTGTTTTCAAGAATAAGACGTGAGAGGTCAAGATCTCCAAGGCAAAAATCGAAAAAAGGAGGCGTGTTCCAAAGACTAGGAAGTAGATGGAAGATTGTGTCCGCACGCTCATACAGCTACAACCAACGCTCTCGCCCAAGATACACCGAAGCACTCTCAGAAGTGAAGACAACGGAGGTGGGCATTGGAAGTCAAAGTCAAAAAAAAGAAATCAAGTGGGGAAGAGGACGACTTGTCCCAGCCATGGGTGTGTGAAGAAATAGATCCTTTTACACCTCGAATCCGTTACTTCGATTTCCCAAAGATAAGAATGCCTAGCCATATTAAGACATACGAAGGAAGTGAGGATCCGGAGGATCACTTAAAAATCTTCCAGGCAGCTGCAAAAACAGAACGGTGGGCTATGCCAACCTGGTGCCACATGTTTAACTCTACGCTGACACGGAACGCAAGAGTTTGGTTCGACGACCTTCTGGCCGAATCAATAGACAGCTATGATGACCTGAAAAAAGCATTCCTGGAAAACTATCTCCAACAGAAGAAATGCATCAAAGATCCCATAGAAATCCATAACATCAAGCAACGGGACGGAGAGTTCACGGAAGATTTCGTAAAAAGATACAAGCTAGAAAGCACGGATGTCAAGGGAGCACCAGAGTGTATGAGAATATTTGGATTCGTACATGGCATCACAAACCCTGAACTCATCAAATGTATCCACGACAAAATCCCAAAAACAGTTGATGAAATGATAAGAGTGACCACATCTTTCCTCAAAGGGGAAGTGGCAGCATCGAATTACGAGCGAAAAAAGTCGCTTCCATCATGGAAGCAGCAGGAAGGCAGTCATAGGCAAAATTTCAAGAAAGGGAGCTTCCGGAACCAACAAAGACCGGAAAGAAAGCATGATCGATTCACGCTTCTCACGAAGACACCCAAAGAAATTTTCGCCTTAGAAAAGGGAAAATTCAAAGCTCCGCCACCAATGACAACTCTGGTTGAGAAACGAAATCACGCTAAGTATTGTGAATTCCATGGTGAAATAGGGCATACCACGGATGAGTGTATGCACCTAAAGAAGCAAATAGAAGAAATGCTCAAGGCAGGAAAGCTGTCGCACCTAATCAAAGAGATCAAACAGAACAGTAGGAAGGAACAACCAAAGGCGGCAAAGAAAGGGGAACCCTCGGGGAAGGACAAACGTTAGCTATTTTAATGGTCCAACCTTGGGAAAGAGTGGCTAGACAGAAGATAACCCAAAGTTTTTCCTCCAACCCAACGATCTTTTTTCCACCTCTGGATGAGAACGAAGGAACAGAATGCCCAATGATTATTGAAGCGGAAATAGGAGGTCATTGCGTACATCGCATGTATGTAGATGGTGGATCGGCCTCAGAAATACTGTATGAACATTGCTTCACCCGACTTCGCCCCAAAATTAAGAACCAATTGGTTCCAGCCACTACCCCTCTGATTGGATTTAGCAGTGAAATAATATGGCCAATAAGGCAGATACAACTACTAGTAAAAATTGGAGACGAAGACCATTCCACCTCAGCCAGGATGAATTTTGTGGTCGTGAGGTCACCATCTCCATACAATGGAATCATTGGAAGACCAGGAGTTAGGAAGTTACAAGTTGTCCCGTCAACAACACATGGAATGCTGAAGCTCCCGGTAGAAGGAGGAGTAATTACTCTTAAAAGTAGTAAGTTGGTTCCGCTTGAATGTGTCGCGGTCTCCGGACCAGAAGGAAACCTTCCGGCTACCAAGCCAACAGTAGAAGAAAGAATCGAGGTGGCAATAAGTCTAGAATATACGGAACAAACAATAATGATCGGATCCACTCTGTTAAAAGAAGGCCATAACAAATTGTGCGACCTACTTCAGCGTAATCTGGACATTTTTTCCTGAAATCCTGCGGACATGACCGGCGTTCCAAGACACATTACGGGGCATCTCCTGAACGTACGAGAAGGATGTTCCCCGGTTAGACAAAAGAAAAGAGGTCAAGCAGCTGACAGAAATTAGGCAATACAAGAAGAAGACTGGAAAGTGGAAGAAGTATGCGGATTGCCTTTTAAATGGAATTATTGAAAGACCAGGAGTTCAGAAGTTACAAGTCGTCCCGTCAACATCACACAGAATACTAAAGCTCCCGGTAGAAGGAGGAGTAATTAATCTAAAAAGCAGTAGGTTGGTCCCGCTAGAGTGTGCTGGATCCTCCGGAATCAGAAGGGACCCTTCCAGCTAACAAGCCAACGGTGGAAGAAAGAATTAAGTTGGCGATAAACCTAGAATATCCAGAGCAAACAGTAATGATTGGTTCCACTCTCATAGAAGAAGGTCACAATAAGTTGTGCGGCCTACTCCAACGAAACTTGGATATTTTTGCCTGGAAGCCTACGGACATAACTGGCGTCCCAAGGCATATTGCGTAGCACCACTTAAACGTTCTTTTTTTTTTTTTTTTTCTTTTTTTTTTTTTTTTTTTTTTTTGAAGGATGCTCTTCGGTTCGACAAAAGAAGACTGGGCAAGATGCCGATAGAAACCAGGCAATAACAAGAAGATAGTGGAAAACTAGGGGAAGCAGAAATTATGTAAGGTAAGTGCACTACGATGAGGTTACTACCGGTGGGGGTAAAGAAGCATGATAACGTTGGAGTATGTGAGTTGGACTTTTAATGAACTACACAAAGCATGTCCAAAGAAGATGGGGTATCGTTACCAGAAATAGACTGGAAGGTGGAATCCATGTGCGGATTCCCTTTCAAATGCTTCTTAGACGCATACAAAGGCTATCATCAAATACAAATGGCAGAAGAAGACGAGGAAAAAACAACCTTCATTACGAACCAAGGAATATTTTGCTACACAAAGATGCCTTTTGGCCTGAGGAACGCCGAAGCAACTTATCAGCGCTTGGTAGACAAAGCATTCCATAAGCAAATCGGCAGGAATCTTGAAGTATATGTGGATGACCTTGTTATCAAGAGCCAGGCTCGGATAGTAAAATTAATTACTCGCCCCGCGACGGATAGTTTAAATCTTCCAACTAACCGAACCGAACCGCCCCGTGAACACCCGTAACCTTTGGGATAGAAGAAGGAATGTTTTTAGGGTAAAATGTTAGCACCATGGGGTTGAAAGTATGTCCGGACAAGGTAGATGTTGTTTTAAGTCTTCCGTCCTCAATATTCTTAAAGGATGTGCAAAAATTAAATGGAAAACTTGCAAGCCTGAACCGGTTCTTAGCCAAATTAGCAGATAAATCATTACCATTCTTTAAAACTTTGAAAAAATGCACGACGAAGAGTGATTTCTATTAGACGGTGGAAGCTGATGAAGCTTTCAAACAAATGAAGCAGCTTATCGTCGAACTTCCCATGTTAGTCGAACCAATAGAAAAGGAAGAGCTCATCGTATATCTGGCAGCATCAAAAGAGACGGTAAACGCGGTCCTGATGACAGAGAGAGAAGCTAAGCAAATGCCTATTTATTTTGTTAGCATGGCATTAAAGGGTCCGGAAATAAATTACACATCGATGGAAAAGTTAGTGTTGGCCTTGGTGCATGCCAGTAAGTGCCTAAAGAGATATTTCCAAGCACATCCCATCATAGTAATCACGGACCAGCCGATACAACAGGTGTTGTCAAGACCAAAAGTAGCAGGGAGGCTACAGAAATGGAGCATCGAATTGGGAGAATACGCAATACATTATAGACCTAGAGTATCAGTTAAAGGGCATATATTAGCAGACTTCATAGTCGAACGACCAGAAGAGGACTCTTCGGATACTCTGATGGAAGAAGCAGAAGAACTCCTCGAACCATGGATTTTGTTTACGGACGAATCCTCCTGCACAGATGGTTCCGGGGCGGGACTGATACTCACCAATCCAGAAGGGATGGAATTCACCTACGCACTAAGATTCAGGTTCGATGCCATAAACAACGAACTAGAATATGAAGCTTTGATTGTCGGGTTAAAAATAGCAGAACAAATGGACGTAAAAAACCTCCAGGTAAATGTTTATTCGCGGTTGGTGGCAAACCAAGTGAACGGAACATATGTCGCAAAAGAAACCGACATGATTCGATATCTAGAGAAAGTAAAAACACTTACCAATAACTTCAAAGCGTTCTCAATCAAACAGGTTCCTAGAAGTGAAAACAAAAAGGCAGATGCGTTAAGCAAGATAGCATCAACAAGTTTTGCACACTTGAGTAAACAAGTGCTGGTAGCGGAACTAAAGGAAAAATCTATAAGTGCAACGAAAGTATTGGCATTAGTAGAAGAAGAAGGAGATACATGGATGACTCCTATTTTCAAGTACCTCACAGACGGAACACTGCCAGAAAAAGTAAAAAAAGAAAGAGTAGTGAGACGCAAGTCGTGGTGGTTCTCCATAATAAATGGGACACTTTACAAAAAATCTTTCCTTAGACCATGGCTACAGTGCGTAGGACCACTTCAAGCCAACTATGTTCTAAGAGAGATACATGAGGGATCTTGCAGCATGCACGCAGGCACACGATCCGTCATGGCAAAAGCCTTGCGGATTGGTTATTATTGGCCGACCATGCACGAGGATGCAAGAATACTAATAAGGGCATGCCAAGACTGCCAAGTTCATAAACCTGTCCCAAGGAATCCGCAGCAAAAGCTAAGCCCAATCACATCTCTATGGCCATTCTACAAATGGGGAATGGACATAGCTGGACCATTTCTGGAGGGGCCGAGAAAAGTCAAATTCTTGATAGTAGTCATCGACTACTTTATGAAATGGATCGAAGCAAAACCAGTTGCAACC
>BQNB010034831.1:17914-38854 GCA_026074375.1 Tanacetum coccineum
CTTAAACAAACTAACAACCTTATCAAAACTAGCTCAAAGCTTATTTAAACTAACCTAGAAACTTAATTAGAGCTAATGAAAATTGCATTTTGGACCCAAGACAGATTATGCCCATTTTGACCCATTTTATAACCTTGACCCAAACACTCCCTTAAATTTTAAAAATTACTTTTGAGCTAAAAACAGATGAAGATAAAGCAAAACATATTAAGAACATATTAAACTAAGAACAATTAAGCAATAAAATCAGAGAAATAAGCATTATTAAGCATTAATTAAGCAAATGCATAAAAGAGACTTGAAAATAAAATTTGGAACTTACAAATGCCTTTGCACAAAACAAGGCTAATACAACCCTATTAAGCTCTAACATACCCAACTTATTTGAAATAAGCAGTCTAAATACCCATAAGCTCTTTCATTGTAAGCTTATCATCCAAAAAGCTTAAAACCAAAGTTTTGGGTGTATGAAACAGTAACTTTTACTAGAGCTTTTATGAAAGTTTAAATGAGTATAAAAGGCTTCTATAAGCTTATAAGAGCTTATAGAAAGAACTTGTGAACACAAATAAGCTTGATTGCATTAGACTTTTAAAAGACATAGATTTTTAACAACTTGAAAACTAAAATTTTCATTAATCTAAAAAAAGAGTTACAAGGCTTGGAAAGTAAAATGACAGAAATTTAAAAACATAAATTAAGACATTGAAAAGTAAAATTTAAAACTAAACTACTCTAGATACATTTACAATGAAAAATAAGCCTCTATATAGCCGAATAAGCAGACATATGTGTGCTAGTGGTGTTTCTTGTGTGAGGAGGTCAAAAGCATCATCTAAACCCTCCATTATGCTTTGGCTCCAAGTTATAGCATTTCAGCCTTTGATTTGTTTTGATGAATTCTTGACCAATGAAAACCTATGGGATTGCTAGCGTGGTTTGTTGTGTTATGGGGTAGGGTTTTATGGGAGAGTGATAGGTTTGTTTTGGGGTACAGTGTTCGAGGTTGAGTGACAAGGATGGTGAACAGTAATGGGGGGAAAAGGTTTTTTGTACTGTCATTAGATTTAAGGATGAGGGGTGTAAATGGTTTTGGGGTTTAAAGGGGTAAAGAGTTAACGGGGTTAGGGTAAAAGGATGTGGGGTGTAATGGGTTTTAAGTTATAGGGGTTAAACGTGTTAGTCCCTAAGGACTAACAGTGTTAGTCCTTAAGGACTAACGATGCAAAGGGGTAAAGGATTTTGGGTTAATGCATGTTAAGTGGGATTGGGCCAGGATGTGTTTGGGCCAGTTGTTTTATAAAAGGGATTTGGGGTTTTATAAGACTTAAGTCTTATAAGTCTTGTACATAAATGATTAATGGGCTAACCCGACCCATTAGATGGGTGCGGGTGGGCCCCTTAAGATTTCTTCGATTTTGAATCCGTCATTGATTTTGACTTTGTTGACTTTGTATTTTTCACGCTATTTCCGTTCCGTGCTCGGTTTTGTCCGTTTTGGCTTCGTTTTTGTCCTTTAGTGAATATCCTTTACCTGCACAGCATGAATAGCAAAACAAGCATATATTTGGCATTTTATGTTCATTTTTGGTCATTTAGGCTCGTTTTTATAGGTAAAAGGTATGTGTAATTAAGCACATACCATGGAACCTCAATTGATACTCATCAGGAATAGCCAAAAGCAGAATGCTTTAGCTTTTCTTTTTTTTTGCCTTTGTAATAGTGCTTGAGCAGTCTTTGGAGGTACTTCAGTTTCAACACCATTCTCATCTTTTGTTGTTTATACAAGTTCATCACCATTCACGATTACTAGCCACAAACCATAATCTGTGTTTGTAAGGTACTGCTCTATCCTCATGCTCCAAAGGGTATATTCACCCTTCTTGAGCATAAGAAGTTTTATAGTAGATATCATTTGAGGAGATTCCACTGGTGCCATTTGTGGTGTAGGTTCTTCCCTAGACATCTTGTATTTTAGGTAGAGTACTAGATCTGGATGAGTTATTCTTATTCAGAGTTTCTCTACAAGCTCTGATACCACTTGTGAGTCCCAATGAATAGATCTTCTTAACTTGTTAAGACTTAGTTAACTTGAATAGATTCAAACTAACTATATGAGAAACTATGATTATGAATACTACAAGTTATGCGGAATCTAACTTGTAATACTAGGAAGAACAATGTAAACAAAACTTTGAATATATATATATTGATTGCAAATATTCTGCCTAGGTTACAGAATAGCTAACTATGAATTGATGATCTCTAACTATGCCGTAGGGTTTCTTTTATGCACCAAGGAAAACCCTAATAGGCTTACAAAACGCGTCAAGTGATCATGCATATCTATTCCTAATATAACTCATGCATATCACTTAAGCAATACTAACTAAATAACTAACAGTACTAACTATACTAGCAGTATTAACAATGTACTGGCAATACTAACTAACTATAACTAGCAGTACTAAGTGTAGAAGCTCTGATTCCCATCAATACCAACACTTGGCCACCAAGAAAGCCTTGTCACCTCCTTGTCACCCCTTTCTAGCCGAACCTTCATAAACCCCTCCAACACCCTTCCACCTTGCCTAGCTATTTTTCTAGCTCATCGTACTCACAATCTAGCCTTCATTAGTCACTATCTACAGCTCTTGACCCTTAGCCATCAAGAAAACTTAGGCGCAAAGGCTTTCCAAGCACTATATAAGCCGAAACATACACCCTCTTTCAATCACACCTCAAATTTCATCATATACAACAATGGAGTCTTAACTCAGACCAAGAAAGATCAAGTGATGTCCCTAAGCTTAGAATAGAAGCCAAGAATCAAGAAAAAGGAGCCCTTGAAGTCGTTACTAGGCGTACAAACCCGAAAACCCCATTTTGACCCATTTTAGCTCAAGTAAGATCAAAATCTTGTTCAATAAGCTTATAATCTGTATTAGAATGTTCATAATACTCTTAAGATCATATCTGAACTCTTGTTAAAGCCTTGAATCCTTAAACCCATGCGTTTTTGATTAAAACCCTAAAAACGGTCCGTTTTGATTTTCTAGCTAACGAATCCTTTTTCTAAACTTTTGTTACGTTAAAACATTTTATTTTTGCTTATTCTAATAAGCTATAACCTGAAAATATAATTTGGAACCTTAAAATAAGCTTGCATGGCTTTTTGGACTTGTAACTAAAGGGTATATATCGTAACTTTCTGAAATATATAACTAAAGGGGCTGAAAATGTCATTATTCCAATGTTATAACTATAAGGACCTATTTTCCAAGTTCTTAAGTTAAAGGTTTAAATTATATATACTTTATATATATAAATGACTAAACTTGTAAAAGTTTATAAACCAAGGGTATATATTGCCATTTTTGCAAACTTGAAAATATAAAATTTAATATTTTTATATAAATTATAAAAATATATATTAATATTATAAAACTCAATTTTATTAAAACCCGACACATTAATCGTTATTAATCATCGATCGGCGCATTATAAAACAATTACGTTATATATTTAACGTAATTTATCATCGACTAACTTTTGAAGAAACTTAAAATCTTATCGTATCACGTTACTAGGGAGCTTCATGTAAGGAGTTTCATTTGGGTATACGTTTTGACGAGTTTGCTGGATTTACGATTTAAAGTGTCCTGGCTCCTCAAACGTTTACTACATGACCTCTGAATTATGATGGCCCGAACAGTGATACAATATTTCCATAAATTAATAAATCAAAGTAATACGTTAAACTTTATAAAGTTTTGAAACATAAACCATCACACTAAGACTTGACATATTACCCCAGGTTGCGTGACGAAGCCGTTACTTTCACTTTATATACTTTTGCCATCAATCAGATTTCCATGTACTGTTAAGGTGAGTTCATAGCCTCGCATTTTAAATCTTCTAATGTTTTCATAAACCCGCGAGGGGGATACATGCTATAAACCATGAATACGAGTATTTTTCCAACTGTATGCTATCCTGATATATTATTGCCTAAGTCCTTACTTTTGCCATTAAGACCCCACTATCATGAACTGTTAATTACTTTTCGGAGTAAGCGCGAATGCTGTGAATAGATCTATTTGGGACTGAGCTTCCCCGTTGGTGTACCTATACTTTCTGGTAACCAAACACACTTCATTTAAAACACTATACAGGTGTTTGGAAAAGGCACCCGTTGGGGAAACTTATTGTGATTATTGATTATCTCAAGGTCTCGGTGCATGAGCTTCGGGCAATAATATTGTTTTCCATAATAATTGTACCCATTGCAATTATTACACTTATGGGTATATAATAACGTAACCCACTGTTATGATGACTTGTATTCAAACTATTTATCATAAACCTATGAATATCACTCAACCATTATGTTGACCTTTTTAGCATGTTTATCTCAGGTATTTGAGCAACTTATGGCACGGAGTGGCACGAACTTGAAGATTGCTAAATTGTTATCATTTAAACTTTATGTTTTCATGTAGATTTTAGGATCTCTGATTGTAAAAACTCTGATGAAATAATGAATGATAACTTATCTTTTAAAAACATCTCTTTTGAGTCATTTTCTATGATTATGACTGTTGTACTATGAAATAATACCCCAGATTAGCTTCCGCTGCTATATGTCAAAAATGGGGGTGTTATATTTATCTCAAGTTCTTAAGGTATTATTTTCTTGGAAGGGAGATGCGCGGATATCATTTTGGGAAGACTTCGCTTATTTTGCATTCGATGAAAACTTTATCTAAACTTTATGTTATGACTAAACGTTTGTATTATTTTGAAACTGTCAGAACCTGTTTGCAAACTCTGATGTTTTAATGTATCGAATGTGAAATTTATTTTAAGACGTCTTATTTTTGAGGTCGTTTTCTATGATTTGTACCTTATGCTATAAAGTTGCACCCCCGGGTTACCTTTCGCTGCTATCAGATTTTGAGGGTGTGACAACCACCTTATGACTTCAAAATCGTCATGAATTAATAGGTTTGATCGTCACCAGAAACCTATTTGAAAATCAATCAAAGTGTTTGATATAAATCAAAACGCTTAACACTTTGAGAGTTTCTTCTTTTGAAATACCCCCCCCCCCCCACACGTGCATCGATATTCGAAAGTGTTTTGCACATGTGGATAGAAGTGAAAAGCACTTTGAGTCTTTTGATCACTGATTAATTTTTTAGATCATATTTTAATCACATTTTCTCCCCTTATTTAAAATTCTAAATCTCTTAGTGTTTTAAATATCAATTGATTAAAATTTGTCATGAAAAATCCAATGGGAAAAAATGTTTATTCAGCATGAATTTCTAGAACATGTTTCTTTTTGTTTTTGATCCCTCTCAACAATACATATAACACTACTTGTCGTTGAAATAACACCAATGTAATCTTGAGGGAAGGAGATAGTGTTGAGTACACAATTTTTGAAAGTTTATGAAACGTCATAGAGGAATACTTGAAAAAATTATACTCGGACACTATATGTTTATGAACACATAAAAATAGTCGTAAAAGAATGTGTTCACAGACATCAAAACATTTTGGATGTGAATCTCAAATGAGATCAGATGCCTCGGTATAACACACTTCGTACAAGTTCTAATACGCTAGATCTTTCACTAGTGGACGTACTCCGAAGAGTAACGCAAGAGTATTTCAAGAATACCTAGTACATAGTGTGCGTTATGTGAATTATCTTTTTATTATTCTTGAAAATGTTTCTCACATTTACCACTTTTAGGTGACGAACACACAATTTTGAAAGATTTTGAATTATCATTGAAAAATTCTTGAAAAATTATGCTCAGACATATTTTTGGGATCACATTTATATGTTTTGGATACATGAAAACTGTCTTAGAAATAATATATCCAACAACATTAAAACTTTGGTTATTAGAAATTCCCCCTCAAAATTGATCCACTTATAAAAATGATCGTCTTTTGAAATTTGTGTGAGGATGGGAGTGTTGGACACGCAATTTTAAAAGATACCACATTTTTTAAATCACTTTTAGTGAAATATTGTCATGAAGAGTCATTCTTGAAAAATTTTGTTCAACTTTTGAAAAACCACATGTTAGAAGACTTCTCTTCTAACGGTAAGGATAAGCGTACTTATGCGTACACTATCCTTTCTTGAGTTTAAAACTTTGAATGTCTTGTATAAATTGTTCAAGACCGAGAAAATTGCTTTTCTCGTTGTTAGGATAAGTTATCTTTGAAGATAGACTTTCCTTTCTTTGAAGTCCGGGTTATGCACTGATTTGTACATAAGTCATTGTCATTAAGCCCGAGTTACAGTCTGAAGTAAGTGTAAGTCATATAGAAAATAGAAATGACATGTTGTAAAACATTTAAACTTTCATTCGAGCTTTATTTACTAACCCGTGTCATTATTGAACGACATTTATAGGCACATAAATATTATCGATAATGAAAGACATGCGAGAAGATTCTTTTTGGTATTTTTAAAATTTTTAATTTTTAATTTTCTTTTTGAAATTTTCTGATTTTGTATTTTGGTTTTATAGTTTTATATTTTTGTATTTTCTTTTTTTTAAATATTTACAAGTTGATGTTTGATAAAATTTATCAAGCAGATTCTTTTGCCAGAACCTACAGTTCTGCTGGAGTCAAACATCTCATACCGAGTCGTCCAACAAGGTACTCAAACCTTTCTTGTGAAAGAGCTTTTGTAAACATGTCAGATAACTGGTATTTAGTTATGACAAAGTATAATTCAACTATACCACGTTCAACATATTCCTTGATGAAATGATAAAGGACATTGATATGCTGGGTGCGAGAGTGCTGCACAGGGTTGCACGAGATGGCTGTGGATGACTGAGAGTCGCAATACAATGATATTTTGTTATAGTCAAAGCTATAATCCTTGAGTTGTGATCTCATCTAAAGAACCACGTACTCTGCTTCTGTCGTTGACATTGCGGTGCAGTCCTGCTTCTTGGACATCCAACTTACTAGCTTATTACCTAAGAATTGTATTCCCCCAGACGTGCTTTTGTGTGTATCAAGACAACCTGCATGGTCATCGTCTGAAAAAGCGGTTAGTTCAAAACCAAAATCCTTCGTGTTAGGATTAGAAAAGTGTTAATTATTTAACAATGAATTGGTCTTGTAATAAATAGTGTTTTAGTTTGTATTTATAATGTAATAAGTCAAACTTGGTCAAACTTAAGAAAATGTTGACCAAGTAAAGCAAAGTAGGAAAAGATAGGAAAGTAGGAGAATAAGTATAAATACTCCATTAGATGGAGGTTTAGAGAGTAAGTCATTCAGTTGATTTTGTAATTCCTTCCTTTCCCCCCATTCTTTTTCTTTTCTTTATGAAAATTGAAAATGTGTAAAAATACTCTCTAGCCTCCTCTCTCTTTCACTAAATCTTTCTTAATGATATCTATGTAAACATAACATATAACAAGTGGTATCTATCACCGGGATAGATCTAGATTGTATTTTCGTTGATCAAAACGTGTGTAATCATGTTCATTTTGATCAAATCTGCTTTCGTATATATGCTTTGTGTAAGTTTCATATCATTTAGGCGTTAGATTTACTATTTGACGTGTTTTTTTTATCTTAATTCGCTTTCAAAAACACTTTGGTATACGTCAAATAGTAGGTTTGATTGCTTATATATGAAAATTATACGTTTAGATTTCATTTTGATCGAATAATATTAGTTTTTGATAGCTTTCGTATCGTAGAAAAAGACCTGATGGGTTCGTTGATCCTGATCATCCAGAAAAGGTTTACTCTCTAAGGAAATCTTTATATGGATTGAAGCAAGCTCCAAGAGCATGGTATGATGAACTCTCAAATTTCCTGATGTCCAAAGGCTTTACTAAAGGTACCATTGACCCTACTCTATTCACGATAAGTATATGGGGAGACAATCTACTTGGCAAATTTCATGTCGACTACATTATTTTGAGACTAACTAAACCCCTAAATTTCATCAAAAATAGAAAAATTAATGCCATGTATATTGCGATGTCCCATAATAGGTGAAAATAACATACTATTTAGGAATCAGATCCACTATTCCCCACGAGGTATCTTAATTAACCAGGCCAAGTACGCTTTAGAAATACTTAAAAAACATGGTATGGAAAAATGAGAATACTGATTTATAACCAAATGGCTTACCAAACCTAAACTAGTGATTCGGGACTTGAGAGGAAAATTCGTAGACCAAACCTGACTACCTCGTAGTAAAATTGGGACACTCAGGTATCTACATTCTAGTATCACACAGAAATTAAGTGCAAGTACAATTTATTTGTGCACGTTATCAAGCAAGACCGACTAAAAAACACCTCAAAGAGGTTAAAAGGATCTTTTGATACTTAAAGGGAACCATTAACATGGGACTCTGGTATCCGAAGGATTCTGGCTTTGAACTAACATCTTTTTCAGATGGCAACCATGCTGGATGTATTTATACGCACAAAAGCACTTCTAGAGGAATATAATTCCTAGGTGATAAATTAGTCAGCTGGATGTCAAAGAAGCAGGACTGCACTACAATGTCATTAGCAAAGGCGGAGTACGTGGCACTATCTGCAGGTTGTGCTCAAGTAATGTGGATGAGGACACATCTTAAGGATTATGGCTTCAACTACAACAAAATACAGATTGTATAGGTTTAGTTTTTTATTGGGTTATGATTTTGATTTGTGTATTTTTTGGTGAATGTATTTTATTGGAGTGATGTAGAGGGGTATTGGGGGTATTGGTACGGGGATTGAGGGGATTTGGTGTCTGGAGTGGGTGTGGGTTGATTGAGTTTTGCGGGGGATTGGGTTTGATTGTGTTTGGGCGAGGGGTGTGAGGGGAATTGAGGGGAGGTGGAGTGGTGTTGGATTTGGATTTGTTGGGGTGTGTGATATTGTATTGGCGGGTTGGTGGTGGAGGATTGGGTGATTTTGGTGGGGGTGGTTTGTATTGGGGTGGTGCGAATTGTGGTGTGAGGTCGAGAGATTGGTGGGTGTTGTGGAGGGATAGTATGATTGTGGTTGTGACATAGGGGGGGGGTGGTGAGTAGAATGTGATGGGTGGGGGGGTTGGGCAGGTTTGGGGAAGATAGCAGGCTGGGGTAGGGTTCATAGAATAAGTGGGGGGTGGTTGTAGGAGGAAGTGACTAAGAGATGGTGACTTGGTGTAAGGGGGGGGGATAGAGGTGGGAGGTTAGGGATAGATGCGGGGGTTATGATTAATGGGGTGATGGGGGTCTTGAGTTGGGGTGGTATTGCGGAGTGAGGATTGGGGGAGGCCTGTTCTTGGTGGGGTGGATTTGGCGGATAAAGTTGGGGAGTGTCGTGAATATGTTGGAGGGGGGTTTTGTTTTAGAAAGGATGCCAATTCTGAAAAAGAGTACGTAAAGGTGTAGGTAAACGAGGTTGAGTGTAGAGAATTAGTTAGTTTAGCAAATGATGGGAAGGGGGTGCGGATTTGTCTTTAAAAGTGTCTTTTGAAAGTTTAATTGGAGTCAACTTGTAATAAAGTAGTCGAATCAATTAGTGTGTGTTTCGAATCGCGGTGGGTAATTAGGATTGTGGGGGGAAGAAAAAAAACTCAATGGTCGAGGAGATCGTGTTAAAAAGGAATCAGAAAGTTGAGGATGTACTGTAGATATTTGAGGTTAAAAAGCATTGAAAAGAATAAAAAGAAAAAAAAGAAGAATAGTATAATGGATATAAATGAATTTAGAAAGGATTTACTTTAATTTGTGCGACATCTTATGACAGCCCTAGCAATCTCAATGCAACCCCGTGCAGCACTCCCTGTACCAAGCACATCTATACTCGCTATCAAATTAATTAAGTACAGGTTTTGAAAATGATATAATTGAATGTACTTTGTCAGAACTGAATACCAATTAGGCTGATATGATATCTAAAGCCTTACCCAAAGATAGGTTTTAGTATCTTGTAAGATGAATTGGTATGATATGTTTGACTCCAGCAGAACTGAATAATAATGTTTTGATAATGTTTTGAATACATAAATCTCTTAATAACAAATCTGTAATAATAATAACTACTCAATATATTGAAAGTTATAAGATGATTTAGTAGTTGAGCACAATTTTTCAAGAATTCTTCAATGACAAATTCATAATCTCATCAAAATCGTATCTCAACAAATGCTAACCCCCTCAATTTTATTTTCATTTTACAACTTGGTATAATTTTTTTATGTCAAACATATGTAAAATTGAGGGGGAGCAAACAGAAAACTATTTCTGCATGCTAAGTATAAAAGTTTTCTCCACAGGATTTTCATGACAAATTTTAATCACATGGTATTTCAAAGACTAAATGAATCAGTATTTAAAATAAGGAGAGAAATGTAATTAAAATGTGATCTTGAAAATAATACGTTGATCTAATCGACCTCAAAGTGCTTTGATACTCATCGGAAAAGGTTTATGGTTACAAACAATCTCATACCCAACAACATATTAATTCACGACGATTCTGGTTGGATCATAGGACTGATTCCTAACCTAACCACCTTATAACTTCAGAATCGTCGTGAATTAAGATGTTGTTGGGTATGAGATCGTAACCATAAAACCTTTTCCGAAGAGTATCAAGCACTTTGAGTCGATTAGATCACTTATTATTTTCAAGATCACATTTTAATTACATTTCTCTCCTTATTTTAAATACTGATTCATTTAGTCTTTGAAATACCATGTGATTAAAATTTGTCATGAAAATCCTGTGGAGAAAACTTTTATACTTAGCATGCAGAAATAGTTTTATGTTTGCTCCCCCTCAATTTTACATATATTTGACTTAAAAAAATTATACCAAGTTGTAAAATGAAAATAAAATTGAGGGTAATTTTGGTTTTGGAAAACAGTTAAGAGGTTTCAGATTATAGAACTTGTTGTTTTTGAAAAGATAATATTAGATTTTATCACTTTTAATCATAAAAATCAAAACTATGAGTTCTATTGTGTTCGTTTGATACTTCTTCGGAAGTTTCGGATTGTGGAATTTACAAAAGTTGTGGTTTGTGGAATTTACGAAAATTGTGGAATTGGGAATTTACGAAAGTTAAGGTTTCGTATTATTGAGCTTTCGGTAACCGTTTGGTTTCGTATCACTGTGGAAGCTTTCGTATATGTGGTTTCGTATTTGGGTTTCGTATCAGGATTATGGTTTTGGTTTCGTACTTCAAGGTTTTATATCACACGTTTCATATTTGAAGGTTTCGTATCAGAGTTTCGTATCCAGAGGTTTCGTATTTCCATGTTTCGTACAACAAGTTTTGTATCACATGAAAGATATAGTTTCATATTGTGAGGTTTCGTATTCCTAGGTTTCGTATGTGTATTAAGAGGTTTCGTAACACAGGTTTCCTACTTGAAGGTTTTGTATTCCAAGTTTCGTATTTAAAGGTTTTGTATTTCAAGTTTCAGAGGTTTTGTATAACAGATTTTGGGGTTTCAGATCTTCATACTTTTGGGTATTAGGCTTTCATATAAGGCTCTTGTTACTTGGGCTTTCATATAAAGTCTAATTTTATATCTTCAAGGTTTCAGATTCTTTTGTGGTTTCATAATACAAGCCTAGTTGTTGTTACTCTTTGATATCACGATAGAAAGTCTTTATTTCTAAAACGATCCAAGTTTGGATTGTACTCATTGATTGATTTACATCAGATCTACTACGAATCAACAAACACTTGCGAAATTGGGAGCTTCAGATAGACCTCCTATTTTAGAGAAAGGAAGCTATGTGCCATGGGCAAGTCGGTTTTTGAGGTTTTTGGATAATAAAAGGGAAAAAGGAGAGTTGATGAGGCATTCAATTGATGAAGGTCCATACAAAAGGAAATAGATTCCTGATCTAAACGATGAAACAAAGACCACACTTGAACCAATCAGCAAAATGTCTTCACAAAATAGAAATCAATATTTTGCATATATCAAGGTGATGAACTACATTCTTCAAGGAATACCCAATGATATCTATAATTATGTGGATGCTTGTAAAAATGCTCAAACCATGTGGGCGAGAATCAAAAGGTTGATGCAAGGTACTGACATAAGTCCACAGGAAAGACACTCGAGACTCATGAATGAATTTGACATATGTGTATGAGAGGTTTACAATACTCATCAACATCATGGATTAGAATGGTGTTATTCCTCAATAAATCTCCATCAACATCAAGTTATTCAATTTATTGCAACCCGAGTGGAGCAATATGTCACCTTGACTCGTCAACAATATGTTCTTAGGGATGCACATTATGATGAGTTGTTTGATCACTTGAGTCAATTTAAACCACATGTCAATGTATCTAAAGCAAATAAAGGTGCAAGGAATCATGATCTATTAGCTTTAGTTGCTAATTCCCATGCTCATTCTTCACATTCTTATGCAAGTCTATCATACTCTTATTCACCACAACTATATTATGTCACTCATCTTTCATCAGTAATTAATTACAAAGATGATTATCAAGGGGAGATACACGGGGATGCTTAGGAAGACAAGCTTACAACTGTAATGATGTTATTGGCAAGTGATATCACTTAATGTTACTCCACTCCAACTAATAATTGAATTCGTACTTCATCAAATACAAGGAATCAAGCTGTGATACAAGATGGTCGGGTTGATATACAAGGCAAAAACATTAGATATGCTGGGAATGGTAACATGAATGCATGGAGGCAGGATAGGAATCAAGCAACTAATGTAGGAAATGGTCTAGTTTAGCTGATTGAAGAATATGATCATAATGTTCAGCAAGTTCAAAGAACTAAGTCAACTCTAGGAAAGACAAATGTTCAGTGCTACAACTGCAATGGAAAAAGCCACTATGCATGTGATTTTCCAAAACCCAAAGTTCGTGATGCAAAGTATTTCAGGGAACAGATGCTGCTAGCAATAAAAGATGAAGCTGGAGTGCATCTTGATGAAGAGGAAAACAATTTTATGCTCGATAATGCTTATGGAGATAATACATTGGAAGAGCTAAGTGCATCAGTGATCATGATGGCACGCACTCAACCTGCTGATGACAAGTCTCATGTTAAACCAAAGTGTTGGTGCAACATTGACTAGGATCTCCTTTATGTTTTAATAATGACAAATAAACATTCTCAAAACGTAAAAGCACAAATGATAGCCAAAATCTGTAAAACCAGAATTTTATGTCTCGCGTGCTGGGCACGCGTCAGCTCCCGGCCAACGCGCCACACGCGAAGTCTAATTTATGAATTTTGTAATTGTAGGTTTTCCTCTTACCCGACACATGTGGAAACTTCAATAAAGGTATGTACATGATATTTGAGCATTTTGGAACACTCCAAATGAGATTTAGACTTAAAGAAGAGCAAAAACAAATCCTCCTGTTTCCATAAAACGTCAACTCAAATCCTTTATCAAACGCCTCTAGCCAAGGCCGAGACTTCTTTCTAAACCTAGTATGAACATGTTTTCAACATACCAATAAACGAAAGTATTCATTTGACCTTAATTTAGATTTACGTTGTTCCTAATCACGTAACGGGTTTTACACTCTTATTGGTCAAACTAAGTCAAATGTCACTTTGCGTAAACGCATCCTTTCCCGTTATGGGATATGCTTTACTTAAGATGCAAAGCACTTAGCTTGTTTGCATCAAGATGATTAGTGATCAAATCCATTGTTCATTATCATGGATTAATGTCTAAATGACTAATTGAGTTTGTGGTATTTGGAAGTTAATTATACTTTAACTTTTCTCACTTCCTTACCCATAAATGTTTTTACAAGCTCACATGCATTCCTCACATGTACAAGTCCTCACTTCCTCTACACACTCCTACAACCCACTCTTTCTAATCACTTATTTACCCTTCTTACCCAAAAGTGATTTCCTTCTTCTACATACACTCCAAACATCTTCCTCCTAAAACACTTCCATAATCACAATTGCACACTCTTCTCTTCCTTATTGGTAATGTGATTATTAACCCAAATCAATTATTTGATTTCATCCTAAACATCATTAACTTCATACTTATCTTCCTAAACACTCTTCAAACATAAACACCCTCATTCACATAAGCCTTCACCAAATAAACCTTAAACCTTATCCTTAAACATGCCAACACATATTCCCTTACATAATGTACTTCTCTTGTACTTGTTGTACCTTATGCTCCCTACATTCCCAACCAAGATATTTAATATCTTTTCAAAACATTCTCCACCACTCATTCACTATTCACCTTCTTCCTTACAATATTCAAATTACGCAAATTTGAATTTCACACACACACACTTTATCATTTTAACCCTTTATCAACCCATGTCATCAATCCAAGTTCCCACATTCCTCTCCTCTTCACCATTGGATAGAATCTTAAACAAACACAACAAACATACCTCATCAATCCAAACCCCCTCATTCTCTTCTCAAAAATTAGATTGAACTCTAATGTGTATTTTTTGAGTTATATAATTTATATCTAGATTTTACTAGAATTGTTAAACTAATACACACGTAGGCAAGTGCACCTATCGTATGCTAGTATAGCAATGGTAAGAACCAAGAGTCGTATCCCAAGACAGTATGATTAATTCGATTTATAGATATAGAATGCTAGTTAAACTAATTAACAATTAAAACTAAAAAGGTGGGAGTTGTTTTGCTTATAAGATAAAGTATAATCTACTTGAAAATAGATTTAAAAACTAAATAACAAATAAAAAGTGACAAAAGATATGGAGTTGTAAACAATTGATGAAAAATGTATTCACTTAGACTCGATTCCCCTTAGACTTTGGATAACAATTTAATTAAGCAAAAGATAATATTATATTATATGGTGATTTCTAATGTAGAAAAGACTCCTCCGTCGACTTGTCTAAACCTACAACCATTGGAATGCTAATCCGAATGTCTTCGCGACAACCATCGCAAGTCATGCATTAAGCCTATTCAACTGATTAATGAGATGTAATGGAATATGTTTTAGGGTGAAAAACATATAATGATAACAATATTTGTCACTACTTGCAATCATGCACACACGTTCAATTTAGATAAATTAATGACTCAAACCTTGTTACTATATCTAGTCTCAAGCCTTAATTATTTAATTATTCAAATGATTAAGAATAAATATCATACACATACGGATTATCATTATAATATGCATACAATACCCATGATAAGAGACAATAATAATCATAATCAAACACATATGGTTCTTTATTAAACTCAATAATCATCCATATAACTATTAATCAAATCACCAAAACATGTTATCCATCATCTAAGATTCGTCTACTCTAAACGAATATTATAAGTTTAGCCGAGCATGATAAAACTAACAAACAAAGCACAAATTAAATAAAGGTTCATGATATTAAAATAATAATAGTTCAAACCTAGATAAATCAAAAGAAAATAAAACATAATAACCTTCGTTCTAGGAGCTGTTGTTCAACGCATAAGATAAGGAACAAGACACTCTAATGTGTTTGGACATTTATACCTTCATAGAAGTGAAAATGTAAAGCTAAGTGTGAGGGTATAAATGTCCAAACACAATAAATTAAAGTGTCCCAATCATTTTGTATAGTGTGCAAAACACCTCCCATAAGATAAAGAAACAATATTGATGAGGTATAGTCTCCCTCGGAATATTCAGACAAAAGAGGTAGCTTAGATGCTCCTGCCAAACTAACACGGGCTAAACTAAACAAACACTTCGGAGACACTGACTTGTCGAAGGACAAGTCAGGTCCAGAGTCACCATTAGAACTCCGAAGAAGCTGATGTGTCGAATGACATATCAGGTTCGGAGTTATTAGCTGTCCTAGTGCAGCGGTATCTAAGGACAATACGACAAAGGTACAGTCCTTATGAAGGACTACTGTCCTTAGAATGACACGTAGCCGACAAGTTATACCAAGAGAGAGCCCTACGGTTATGTCTTGTCGCGAATCCTAAATAGTATAAAGGGAGAGCTCATTTCCCCAGGACGATACACACAACACCTACTCTGGACCATACTTTATATTATCTGAATTTATCTTATATCACCGTACTTACTCTCAAGCCGGAGTTTGTCTCGGATTAACACCGCGGGGCAAACTAATGGTGTTCTCTATTATTTTCAGCTAGGAGACGAAGGACTACGATCCAGAGAAACCAAGCTGATCCAGATATTTATCAAGGCTGAGGTCACTTTTACCAAGCTCAAGCAGTCCACGTAAATTTACCTCAACATCTGGCGCCATCCGTGGGACCCGTATCCTAATCTACCCAAAGAAAAAATCTTAAGAAAAGGCATGGTTGACTCACAACCTATGGAGGAGGGAATTTGGGGAGCGGAAGTAAGAGACGTTAGAACGAAAACCCCCAGGGGACCCACCGGACCAATCTTTCAAACGCAAAAAACCCTTTCCCCTTCTCCGGCCTTCATCAAAGAAAACATTGACATTTTTAGAATGATGATCAAAAAGCATGAACAGCAAGCCAAGACAAAAGTTACACCAAAAAAACTTGCCTATGCAGACTCTGATAAGGAAGCGCTGGCAAGGTCGCTGGTAAGGAGTTTTTCCGATCGATTCTCCCTTGAATCTTTCGGCACATCCGACACTCGCAGACAAACTCGTTCCGCTGGCAAAAGTCAGAGGAATCCTTCCAAGGAACCACAACACCTTAGAAGGTCAAGAAGGTTGGAAGACCGAAGCAAAACCAAAGAGAAAACAAGAAGGGAAAGGTCTAAGTCCAGAGGGAAAAGGTCTGAGCATCAAGAAACAAGTTCAGACTCCGAATATGAAAAAGGTTCGGAAGACACCTATGAAGATCTGAATTTACCCTACAAAAGACCCAAACCCACTCCTTTTACCCAAAGAATCACTCGCTTCAAATATCATTTGAGGGTAAAGCTCCCCAGGAACATCAGGGTATATGAGGGAAACAAAGATCCAAAGGATCATTTAAGTATCTTCTCATCGGTGGCAGAGCAAGAAGAATGGCCAATGCCCGTTTAGTGCAAAATGTTTCGTCAAACCCTAGGTGGAGCGGCATGAAACTGGTTTGATGATTGGGACCCTAAGAGCGTAGACAGTTTTGAGGAACAAAGTCAAAAGTTCTTTGAGGAATTTTCACAATAAAAGAGATATGCCAAATACCCTACAGAGATTCACGGTATCAGGAGAAGACAGAACGAAGGTTTGCAAGCTTTCATGGATCGGTTCAAGTCCGAAAGTTTACACATACAGGGAATTCCTCTGGTCCTGTGTATCTCAGCTTTTATGCATGGTCATGGTTATCCGGAGCTCGCCAAAAAGCTCAACGACAAAATACCCAAGACGGTGGATGAAATGTTCAAAAGATTCAGGGCTTTCATTAGAGGAGAAGTTGCCACGAGTTTAGTAGAAATGGTTCATCCTTCTTAGTGTGTTGGGATTCAGAGCTTCTACACTTAGTACTGCTAGTTATAGTTAGTTAGTACTGCCAGTACATTGTTAGTACTGCCAGTATAGTTAGTATTGTTAGTTATATAGTTAGTACTGTTAGTATAATAGTAAGTACTGCTTAAGTGATATGCATGAGTTATATTAGGAATAGATATGCATGATCACTTGACGCGTTTTGTAAGCCCATTAGGATTTTTCTTAGTGTATAAAAGGAACCCTATGGCATAGTTAGAGACATCAACTTATAGTTAGCTATTCTGTAACCTAGGCAGAATATTTGCCATCAATATATATTCAAAGTTTTATTTACATTGTTCTTCTTAGTATTACAAGTTAGATTCCGCATAACTTGTAGTATTCATAATCATAGTTTCTCACATAGTTAGTTTGGATTTATCCAAGTTAACTAAGCTTTAACAAGCTAAGAAGATCTATTCATTGGGACTCACAAGTGGTATCAGAGCTTGTAGAGAAACTCTGAATAAGAAGAACTCAATCAGATCTAGATCTCTACCTACAATACAAGATGTCTGGTGAAGAACCTGCACCACAAATGGCACCAGTGGAATCTCCTCAAATGATATCTACTGTAAAACTTCCTATGCTCAAGAAGGGTGAATATACCCTTTGGAGCATGAGGATGGAGCAGTACCTCACAAACACAGATTATGGCTTGTGGCAAGTAATCATGAATGGTGATGAACCTGTACAAACAACAAAAGATGAGAATGGTGTTGAAACTGAAGTACCTCCAAAGACTGCTCAAGCTATATTGGCAAGACAAAAAGAAAGAAAAGCTAAAAGCATTCTGCTTTTGGCTATTCCTGATGAGTATCAACTGAGGTTCCATACAATCAAGGATGCAAAGTCTTTGTGGGCTGCTATCAAGAGTAGGTTTGGCGGCAATGTTGAATCTAAAAAGATGCAGAAGAATGTCTTGAAGCAACAATTTGAAAACTTTTCTGTATCTGACACAGAAGGCCTAGACAAAGCATATGATAGGTTTCAAAAACTTATCAGCCAACTTGAAATTCATGGTGCGGCTGTTTCAAATGAAGATGCAAATCAGAAATTTATAAGAGCTCTACCTTCATCATGGAACAACATAGCTTTGATTATAAGAAACAAAGAGGGTATAGATGAACTAGATATTAATGATCTATACAATAACCTGAAAGTGTTTAAAGCTGACATCAAAGGTTCCTCTGGATCATCTTCAAACTCACATAATGTGGCCTTTCTCTCTGCAGAAGACACTAACAGTATTAATGAAGTTAATACTGCCAATGGTGTTTCTACTGCAGCAGGCCATAGCTCTCAAGGAAAAGCCTCTTCATCATCATATACTAATGATCTAATATTTTCATTCTTTGCTGATCAGTTAAGTGGTCCATAACTTGATGATGAAGACCTAAAGCAAATTGATCAGGATAACTTGGAAGAAATAGACATTAAATGGCAGGTGGATATGCTTTCTATGGGGGTTAAGCGATTTTATAAGAAGACTAAAAGAAAGTTAATCTTCAATGGCAAAGAACCTGTAGGTTTTGATAAAACTAAGGTTGAATGCTTTAACTGTCATGGAAGAGGCCATTTTGCCAGGGAATGTAGAGCACCAAGAAATCAAGGGAACAAGAATGGAGATGCAAGGTATAGGAGCAGGGACAACACCAGAAGGACTGTACCAGTAGAGACCTCTGATGCACTGGTTGTTCAGGACAATTCTTTGATTGTAATATGATTGGAGTTATATAGCTCAAGATGAACCAACTGAGTTTGCTATCATGGCCTACACTTCAAACTCCGCAGGATCTGACACAGAGGTACAATCTTGTTCTAAAAAATATGTTAAAAAATATGAAAAACTTCAAAAACAGTTTGATGAACAGAGACAAACTCTTAGTAAGGCTAATATAGAAATTGTAGCTTATCAATTAGGCCTAGAATCTGTAGAGGCACGGTTAGTTATTCATCAAAAAAATAAAGTTGTCTATGAGGAAAAAATTGCAGTAATAGAGTTTGAAGTAAAAGATAAAGGTAATGCTGTCACTAGACTTACAAATCAGTTAGAACAAACTTTAGAAGAAAAAGAAGATTTAAAAGCTAAACTAGAACAGTTTGAAACATCTTCCAAAAACTTAAATAAACTGATTAATAGTCAAATAAGTTCTAAAGATAAAACTGGTCTAGGATATGGAGATCAATTGAATAAAAATGATTCAAGTGGTAATGAATTGTTTAATATTGTGTTTGATAGTCGTTCAAGTGATGGTGATGACAATCAAACAAATGATAGGTTCAAAAAGGATAATGGATATCATGCTGTTCCTCCTCCTTTAACTGGGAACTACATGCCTCCACTTGCTGACCTATCTTTTGCAGGATTGGATGATTCTGTTTATAGGCCTACATCAAATAAGACTAGTGCTAGTGTGTCTCAAGTTGAAACAAGTATCACCCCACCTAGCAATACTAGTGTAGAAATGCCTAGAGTTGAATCTGTTAGGCCTAGTGGAGTTATCATTGAAGATTGGGTTAGTGATGATGATGAGGATATATTTCAGTCTGAGGATTCTCAAACAACAGTCAAACCTAGTTTTAAAAAGATTGAGTTTACTAAAGCTAGGAATGAACCTGTTAAATCTGATAAACAAGCTGTAAAACCTAGGATGGTCACTCAATCTCCTAAGGTAGATAGAAAAGATTGGAATGGGAAGATGACTCAAAAACTAGGGTTAGGTTTTGGGTTTACTAAGAAAGCTTGTTTTGTTTGTGGAAGTCACAATCATCTAATAAAAGACTGTGATTTTCATGAAAAGAGAATGCCTAAAGAATCTATTTTGAGAAAGGGTACTGGTCATAAGAAAGTTAGACCAATTTGGAACAACACTCAAAGAATAAATCATCAAAATAAATTTGTTTCAACTGCTGTCTTAACTAGGTCTGGAAGAATACCAGTTAGTACTGCCAAGCAGTATGTTAATACTACTCCCCCTAAAAATAGAGTTAATGTTTCAAAATCAAAAATAAATACTTTTCCTAAGTCACATTCACCTATTAGAAGGCCTTTTTATAAACCAACAGTATTTAATACTAGCGTTTCAAAAGAAAAAGTTAATACTATTAGAGTAAATGGTGTTAATACTGCTAGGCAAACAGCAGTTAGTACTATTAAGGGAAATGGGGTCACTGCTATTAAGGCCTCAGCAGGTTATGTTTGGAGACCTAAAAAGAATGACTTAAACAATGGCTCCAAAGACAATAGTGGATCATGGATATCAAAAAGAGTAAATTATATTGATCCACAAGGCAGACTCAAGTCAATAGTGGCTTGGGTCCCCAAGAGAAACTGACTCTATTATTTTTGTGCAGGGGAATCCACAACAAGCTTTAAAGTACAAAGGAATGTTTGATAGTGGATGCTCCAGGCATATGACAGGG
>BQNB010034832.1:4792-44792 GCA_026074375.1 Tanacetum coccineum
GTTGCGATTTGATCAAAACGCAACCAATTAAAAAATTAGGCAGAGTATCCCCTAGTCAAAACGCAACAAAAGTCTTCAAAACGCAACCTGTAGTCAAAACGCAACCTCTAGGTCAAAACGCAATGATCAAAACGCAACGATCAAAACCCAACCTCTAGGTCAAAACTCAATGATCAAAACGCAATATGCTTCCTTCACCCAAAACGCAACCAAGAATGTCACAGAAGGTCAAAACGCAACGACGAAGATACGAACTTTTTCACCTAAAAACCCTTAAAAATCACCTTTTTGAACGTTTTCACTTGGTTTCTTTTGCACAACTTGGTCCTAGAATGTTATAGCAACTATAAAAACACTAACTTTAACATCACAAACATGAGAATCAAAGAGTGTCAAGAATAAGACCATAAACCTTCTAAAACCAAACTTTTGATCTAAACTAACCAAGAAAACGCACACACAATCTAGCAAATCATCCCATGGGCTCTGATACCAATTGTAGTATACATGATATCATAACACAAGCAAGAGATGATGGGTTGGCTACTTTATCTTAGAGAGAGAAAGTTGTCTTTCTAGAGAGAGAAAGTGCAAGATAATGTATTAGCTTGAAAAGAACAACCAACCCCTTCCCATGGGTGGGAAGGGGTATATATACAAGTGTTTGTGAGCATTATAGGCTTGGGTATGGGCTTACACTTGGGTAAAAGACCCGGCTCAATACCGAAAACCATACGCTTACTTTCTAACGACGAGCTATGCTATACTAAACGATACACGGGGGTGACCGAGTATTTTTCATAATCCTAACAAACTACACTCCTTACTTTGCCACAATGGCTTACAAGCTTTTATAGAAACGAGCTAGGGTTTGAACTTTGGTCTTCTCTTCTTGTCTTCTTCCTTGTGTGCTTCTTTGTAGACACAATTGAGCATATGTGTTTCTTGTGTGTGTGTAAACACAAGTCCAATCCTGGCCCTTGGTTTCTAGTGTTGCCCAATCCGAGTTATAACAACCATTGATGAATTTTGTACTTGGATTGCCAGCGTGGACAAGGACCATGTGGGGGGTGGGGTTTGTTATTGTGATGGGTTTGGAGTGTTGTGGGGAGGTCAACGAGGTGGAAAGTGACAGGAGGGGGGATTGAAGTTTGGCGGGAAAGGTTTGTAGAAGATGTACAGTGTTTCAAAAACGGGGTGTGGGTTTGGGAGTTTGTCACAACTAGTCCCTCATTTGATATATGTCTATTTCAGTTTAAGTCCAAGTGGGGGGAAAGTTTAGGGATTAGGCAAGAATGGTCCCTCAAGGATTATAGGTTAATTGCAAATCCAGTCCATGTGGTGGTTAAAGTTTGAGGGAATTGGCAGAAACACCCCCTCAGGGTGATACTTGTTATTTCACCACAAGTCCTTGTGGTGTATAACTTTCTAGGGTTGGCAGAAATGACCCATGTGGTATATCTTTGGTGTATTGGCAATATGAGTCCTTTACAAGCATTTTCTTTATTTCCTTCATTAAATAAGTTAGGGACTTGGCAATTTTGGCCCCTAAACTTATTTTTCTTCATTTATGGCTTTGACTTTTGGATTTGTCGGGGTTGACTTTGGTTGACTTTTTCAGACTTGGGCTTTGTCTTTACCATACTTTTCCATTCCGTGTCCGGTTTTGTCGTTTTGGCTTCGTTTTTCGTCCTTTTCTTAGATATCCGTTCCTGCACAACACAATTAGCAAAACAAGCATATTTTTGGCATTTTAAGTCCGTTTTTGGTTATTTTAACTTGTTTTTAAAGGTAAAATGTATGTGTAATTAAACACATACCAAGCCAGGACACTTTAAATCGTAAATCCAGCAAACTCGTCCAAACGTATACCCAAATGAAAACCCCTTACATGAAGCTCCCTAGTAATGTGATACATTATAGTTTTAAGTTTCTTTAAAAGCTAGAATAATTTATATATATTTTTATAATTAATATAAAATATAATATTTTATAAGTTTGCAAAATTGGTAATATATACCCCTGGTTTATAAACTTTTACAAGTTTAGTCCTTTATATATAAAGTATATATAATTTAAACCTTTAACTTTATAACATGGCAAAATAGGTCCTTATAGTTATAACTTTAAGAAAATGACATTTTTAGCCCCTTTAGTTATAAATTTTAGAAAGTTACGATATATACCCCAATGCATGGAAACTTTTGCAAAACAAGTCCAAAAAGCCATGCAAGGTTATTTTAAGATTCCAAATGATATTTCCAGGTTATAGCTTTTTAGAATAAGCTAAAATAAGATGTTCTAACATAACAAAATTTTAGAAAAAGGATTCGTTAGCTAGAAAATCAAAACGGGTTATTTTTAGGGTTTTTATCAAAAACACATGGGTTTGAGGATTCAAAGCTTCAAACAAGAGTTCATACATGATCTTAAGAGTATTATGAACATTATTTTATAGAATATAAGCTTATGGAACAAGATCTTAGGCTTACTTGAGCTAAAATGGGTCGAAATGAGGTTTTCGGGTTCGTACGCCCAGTAACGACTTTAAGGCTTCGTTTTTCTTGAATCTTGATTTATATTCTGAGCTTAGGACTTATCTTGATCTCTATCGCTATGGAAGGCAGAATTTCTATTTGAGGGTATGAATGAGATGGTGTGGGATGAAATGAATATGAAAGGGGTGTTCGGCCTAAATTTATAGCCTTCAAGGAGCTTAAGACCAGTTACTCTTGATTAGTGTCCAAGCTACCTTAACCTGAACACGGAGCAGAATTGATGAGTAAGAAAGCACTAGAAGACCTACTAAGCCAGGTGGAAGGCTTTTGGATGTTTGTGTGGTTCGAGCTTGGAAAAGTATGACAAGGAGGATATGGAGGTGCTTGTAAGATACTTGGTTGATTGCTGGTGATTTCATAAAGTGCTTTGGTTGCTACTTGTGTGTATAATATGTCAAAAAGGAAAGAAAAGTGGTGCCTGGGTAAGTTTTTTCATTCGGTATGGTTTTAGGGTTTTAAATGTTGATTAGGGGTTAAGGATTAAGGGAAGATTAAAGATTAGGATTAGTAGTAGGTCTGAGATTAGGGCTATGGATTAAGTTTAGCCTAGTTTTAGGTTTAGGGTTTAGTTTTAAGTTGAAAGGTGAAAACTAGGGTTATGGTTTTGTTTTATGATTTAGGGTTTAAAACATGGATTAGGTTAAGATTATTGATATATTAGGGTTTAGGAGTCATGAAATTAAGTACTATACCTTGTGTTTTAACGTGATGTAAAGTTTAAACATGGTTTAGGAACTTAAATGACCTAGTTTGACTTTCTTGCTTTATTGATTTATACATTGTGCTAATAGAAATTGTAACTATTGATTCAGGATGATATAAATTATTTAAATGGTTTATTGATACTTGTACACATCTTTAAGGCTTGTACTTACATTTTATATGTAAACATTAACATATAATTAGGGTTTAGATTTGTAATTGTGCTTTTTGTGCTTGTACATTCTTGCTTTATTGACTTGTACATGGTGCTTTAGAAAGTTGTAACTTGAAACCGGATATAAAAATATATTAAATTTGGTTGTATTGATACTTGTACACATGCTTTAAGGCTTGTACTTTCATTTATAGTATGTATACATTACATATAATTAGTGTATTTGAAGTAAAACGTTAATGTTTAATGTTATGTTTTGGTATAAACGTTTTGAAAAAGTACGTAAAAGGATAATATGTACTTAGTAAAAATGATATTAGGATATAGACATGTGACATATAAGGATGTTTTATATGATATAAACATAGAAATATATGGCAATTGATATCGGTTGCGTGGGCTCGTTTACTTATAGTTGCTAGTTACATAGTATTATTGATAAAAAAGCAAAAATTTTCCCCTAAAAAAGATGATATTATTTATAATAGATGGATATTTCATTGTATCTAAATTAATAGATGGATATTACAGTGCAATCTAATTTAATAGATGGATATTTTACATTGATGAAAATTCGGTTGTTTATAATTACCATCCCTTATTAACACATTGTCTATCCACACCTAGGGGTCCTTAGTCCATGATTATCCAAAGTTGTCCCAGAATCACAAGATCCATAAGTTTACATACTCATTTGTCCATAACTTTATATATGTATACTTTTTAAGTAACTTGTTTATATATACTTTATACATATAAACCACTTATGTACAATACTTATATATCCATTATAACACGATATCAACATTCATATAACATATGAAAAAGTGTACCAAAACATAAACAAGTGTAAAAATCCATTTTTACAAGTAAATAAGTCCTTAGATGGTGATTAACTACATAGCCATTATATACACATAAAATCATAAATGTAAAGAGATTAAGGTTTTTAGGTAACCTTAATATGAAGTATGATGATGAACAATTTGATCTAAACCCTTGTTTAGAAGACAAACCTAAGCTTTCAACACTTGAAAACCCTAATTCCAAGTAAACCCTAATCTTGGATCTTTCTTGTTTAACACTTGTAAACCTTAAACCAAACCTTCAAACCTTCTGGTTTATCTAAAATATGATGTAGGAACACATGTAAATGTGGTAAACAAAAACTGTATGGATGGTTTGTGGTGGTGTATGTTAGCCGTGGCATATATAGAGAGGAAATGAAGATGATTATTTTTGTTTTTCACCAGGAAATGTGTTATTGATATGTGTTCAATCTCTAGTTAGGCATTATATACCATAGGACTAGTCAAGGAAACACTTATTTTAGGAATTCTTGGTTAAGAATGCATGAAAGTCTTGAGAAAAATATCTAAATGTTTACCAAAAATTAGAGAACACCACTATGAAAACAGGAGAGGTGATTTTTAGATAATATTTTTGTAATCTCCCCATCTCATATCCGGCATAAGATGTGTATATGTGATGTTTATTTTGAAATTTGAGTATTGGGTATAATTGGTTGTGACAACCATGATTGACAATTTAGTCAACTGTTAGTATTGAAACTTAATGTGCCTGTTCAATATATGGTGTAAATGATTACCTGTATGTTAATATGAATTTATGTGGGTTTATGTGAGGTATTGTTAATCTATCCTTTGAGTGTGATCATCTCATGAGATTGGAATGATGGTGAAATTGGTTGAGTTCATTTCGTTCACTTTTAGAGTGACAAGAAATGATTATTGAGATTTGAGAGTTTCTATGTTAAATGTGTAAGTATTATTACGTATACATATTTTTTTGTTAGTAATCTAAGATAGGTTTAGATTTTAAGTGGTAAGTTAAGAATAATGTAAAAATTCTATTTTAGGAAAGTTAGGTTGAAAATGAAAAGTTAAAAAGTTATTTTTTTAAAGTCTAGTGAATTTCGTTTAAGCAAAAAGGTATAGTCAAATTAGTTAAGGTTTTTTTATAAAAATTTAAGGAAATACAAGTAATTATAGAATTAATAAATAAAAGAAAAAAAGGGCCATGGTCGGCCGGTTCTAAGAAAAAAAAGAGGAAAAAGAATTTTATTTGGAATCAAATTATAATTGGTAATTATCTAGGACTCCCTTAATGAGGCATAAAACAAAATAATCCCAAACACGGCTCCCCCTAGCGTTTGACGACGAGACAGAGAAGAAAAAAGAAAAAAAAATTAGGTTTTCTTTGTAAATATTTTTTTAATACTTGATTAATTCTAGTTAATTTTTTAATAATGTAATCTAGCAAGATGGATTAGGGTTTTTTAAAACAAGTAATTTTGTCAAGGTTTGGATTAGGGTATTTTTATGTTTTCTGAATGTTTATGATTTATAGATCATTTTTGATCATATCGATTTATTGTTTTCATGATTGGTTAGTCGTTAGGGCTTGATCTTTAGATATAGACATTTAATTACTACAGAATTTGTCAGTCATGTAGACGGTGTCATAACTCAATCAAAAAAAATTTAAATAACAATTTACAACATACTGAAGATAACCTCAGAGAGTCTAATTCCATCAAATTGGTCTCGAGAGTATTATATGTTCGGGAAGTAGGTCAAACGGTCCGTTACAAAACATGGGAAAACTGTGACGAATTTTCAGTTTTGGTTTTGATTTTTCTAAAAATACTTAGACATCTAGTTAGAGGCTCTAAATCACGTGGAAGTTATTTTATATATTGTGTGTGACCCCTGAATTTTTGCTAAGCATATAATGAGGTCTAAAGTGGTCATCTAGTGTCATACTTTTAGGGGTCAGATTCTGGACACTTTGGATTAATGAATTTCTAAAGGGTATTTGTAAAAGAGTAATGGCTTTGGGAGAGCTATGAGAGGTTCATAGGACATATATGTAGCATGGTGAATTTTGGTTTGAATTGTGGAAGTGTTTTTAAGTTGTATGTTAAGGACCCGTAAGTGGTATAAAAATTCTGCTAAAACCAGAAATTTTAAAGTGTACATTGAGTGTAAAATGGCATAATGTAGAGTTTGGAAAGGGTTAAATCAGTATAGAACTATGTAGATAGCTTAGATTATCCATCATAGTTGAGTTTACATCAAATGGGTTGAAGCCTAATTACATGTAACTTATTTGTATGCTTACTAGTTTAGATTATCCTTGAAGTATTGTGAAGCTTTAGTTGGATGTTTTGGGGAAGCTAAGCATCAAATGAGTTTCATAGTCCCACTATTTATGTTTTGACATTTATTAGGCAATGATTCAAAGGTTTTGAAATGTTTTAGTTACTGTGATAATATGATTTAAAGGATGCATGCAAACTTGACAACTATTGTATGATATGTCTACTTTTTTTATGGTATGAATTGGATGTGCTTGAGCGTGACGTCTCATGGCATTTATTGGATATAGATAGGTAAAAGCGTGATCTGACATAATTACTGTGAGTAGGTTTATTGAGCGTGATCGTCTCAAAGTTGTTATGTTTGTGTGAGATTAAGCGTGAACTTCTCATGTGTATGGTGTGATTGCATGTTTAGCTTGTATGATATGTATGGCGTTGTATTACCTGCTATGTTAGTTTTATTATCACAGTAAATTGACAAAGTAGAATGTTTTGCATGTCTTAAACCCTATGAATCCTCACAACCGTTGTGTTGACATTTTTAAGCAATCAATTTCAGTGAGCTTTCGAGAATACTGAGGTTAAGAAGGTGGCTAGAAATTACCGCTAAGATTGCATGAGAGTTCGCTCCTGAGTTTGTTTATGTTTGTATGCATGATTTTGTTGAATGTTAATTTGATTTTATTAGATCGAGAGATATTGTCTTGTATTGGTGAGACCCTTTTTCATTAATACAATATGTCGTTCTTTTTGTTTTTGGTATTGTTATGACACATTGTGTCTTTATTACTTAGTTATGCATTTTGTGTTTCTCTATTGTTGACACCATTATGTTGTGATGATATCCATGATGTTACTCGCGTGTTTCCGCCTTGGCGGGGAGTGACAGACTGGTATCAGAGAGCCTATGGTTATAGAGAACTAGGTGGTTGAGCCTAGACTATAGTTTAAGGGTCCCTCATATACGATGCAATTTAGGGCTTATGTGAAATATAAATACCTATTATGCTTATTTTCCCTAAGTTTCATAAAGTACATTATACTATATACTATATATAATAAAAGTTGACGTTTTTTCTTGGTTATTTTGAGATCTGTATCTTGATATAGTCTATTTTTTGTGGTCTATTATAGTATGTCTCCCCCTATTCGTAGAAAGCACCATGATTCAGTTGCTTTCGCAGCTGGGTGTAAAAGGATTAAGAATAGCAAGCGGTGTAACCGCAAGACCTTATTCCTAATTCCATGTGACCGTGTAAAGCAAATAGAAGATGAACCTTGAAGTAAAGTTGATGGACAAACGGTTTGGGAAATTGAAACAAAGAATAAATTCCAAGGATGGCACTATCACCAGAGTTCCTGGAAAATTTCAAGGTTATGAAACGTCTGAAGAAGAGCCAATGGAACAACCTATAAGACATGACCTGTATGGATTTGTGAATCACCCACAACTTCAACAAGGAAATCCCATGAATGGATGGCTGATAGAAGATGAGGAAGAAGTTGAGAGGAATGAAGTGGACTAGGACCTTGAGTCCACCGCAAGTAGTAAACCTGTGTGGAAGAAGACAACATAAAGTTGATACATGTACCGCACTTCTCGTAACTGCCCAAATTGTTCTAGTAATTGATATGTATAGCTTGTTTTTTCTTCTTTCACATTGGAGTCATGTTAGGGATGTTATTTTAGATGTTTGGATTCTGAGTATTAATAATAAAAGTGATTATTAGAATTATTCCTTGTGTTAATTGTTGGTTTCATTTTTTTAAAAGGTGCTATATGGTGTGTTTATTTTATGAAGTGTCTTTATAGGAGGGAGTACAACTGTGAACGGGGGCAAACTATAAATTTATGGTGGCAACATAATTATACATGCGCCGCAACTTAGGTAGACTTGCAAGTATGATTACATGGATTATTGTTGATGCGTTGCATGTATGTATATGGTTAATAAGAAGTACGATAAGATCATGATCCCTATTATATCGTCTATTGTATATAAATTTTATATCTTATAAACATGCTCCATCTCGTGAAGCGGCAACAATAAACAACAAACAACGATAACCCAGACATACGCATTATCGCGTAGCAATTGCAAACCATTCTTCCTCAGATTGTCACTCAAGTGACTAACAACGTGAACAATGCTAATAACGATAATGGAGGAAATGGTGGTGGTGGAAATGGAAATGATGGGAACAACGGATGCACTTTCAAGGCATTCCAATCTTGTAATCCCAAGGAGTATGATGGGAAAGGAGGTGCGATAGTAAACTTACTCGTTGGATACAGTAAGATGGAAAAATGTATCGAAATAGCAGTTGTGCTGAGAATCAAAAGGTGAGGTATGCGACTAGTTCATTGGTGAACAAAGCTTTGACTTGGTGGAACACTCAAGTCCAAGCAAGAGGACGTGAGGCTGCAATGGCCATGACATAGAACGATTTTAAGGCATTGATGGTTGAAGAATTCTGCCCAAGTAATGAAATGGAGAAATTAAAGAATGAGTTTTGGAATCACAAGATGGTAGGAGCTAATCATGATGCATACACTGATAGGTTTCATGAGTTGGCTAAGTTGGTCTCACACTTAGTTACACCTGAGTCATCTCGTATTAAGAGGTACATAGCCGGACTGGCTCTTGAGATAAGAGGAATGCTTCAAGCAACCCAACCAACTACTATTCAGAATGCAATACTGAGGCTGAATACTACAGACGAAGCATTCAGTGTTGTACCTTGACTAAAGGGTAATGAAAAGAGTAAAATAGTGGAAGAGTCTGGAAAGTTAGGAGGATCATGGAAAGACAACAAGAAGGGCAAAATGGGCACAGGTATTCGTGGCTACACTCCTCCTAGAAATGAAGTCGCAAACTCAAATCCCAAGTGTAGCAAGTGTAATACGCATCACCCAGTAAACGGGCCCTACAATGTGTGTTATAACTTTCAAAAACCAAGCCATTATGCCATAAATTGTCGGGCACCAATTATACAAGTGACTCCTGTGAATGTTGTATAATGTTGAGTAACAATCCGAGAGTGGCTATAAATCTTTTTGTGTTGGTAGTCCAGATCATTTTCGCAACACTTGTCTCAAGATGAATCGAGCACCGGGGCAAGCTGGAAATCAATTGGCTTTGGAGGGCAGCCGAAATAACCGAAGCAATGGGAACCAAGTTAGAGGAAGAGCTTACAATGTGAATGTGAATGCAATGGAGGCGGTCTAGGATCCTAATGTTGTAATGGGTACGTTCTCTCTGAATGATCACTTTGTTATCGTATTATTTGATTCTAGAGCCGATTTTAGTTTCATATCTACTGAATTTATGCCCCTACTTAATGTGAGACCTAGTATTGTGAATCCTGGTTATGTGATAGAAGTAGCTGATGGTAAAAAGTGAGAAGTGGAAGAATTATCCGTGACTGCAAATTTATTTCTAAACTAGGAGGTTCCCTGTTTAGCATAAACTTAATACCTTTAGGTCATGGAAGCTTTGATGTGATTGTGGGAATGGATTGGTTGTCCCAACATAAGGTTGTGATAGTATGTCATGAGAAGGTAGTAGAAATACTCATGGAGGATGGTAGGATCCTTAGGGTACATGGAGAACAGGTCGTAGGAATCACCAAAGCATTAAAGAGTGCAAAGGAGGATGAACTAAAGTTGAGCAATATATCTGTGGTACGTGAATTTAAAGATGAGTTTCCAGAAGACTTGTCAGGATTGCCTCCGCAATGACAAGTGGAGTTTCGCATAGATCTAGTTCCTGGAGTGACGCCTGTTGTGAATTTTCCATATCAACTAGCGCCCTCAGAAATGCAAGAATTGTACTGTGCAGTTTGCAGATTTGGCAAGACAAGGGTTCACTCCAGTAATTCTCCATGGGGGAGCTCCATTGTTATTTTGTCCAGAAGAAGAATGTTTCGCTATGATGTGTATCGATTATAAATAGCTTAACAGATACGATTATAGAGATCGTTATCCTCTACCGAGGATTGATGATTTATTTGACAAAAAAAAAAAAAAAACTACAAAGATCACGCTAATTCTCAAAGATAGACCTTCTGTCAGGTTATCACCAACTACGCTTGCATGAAGACACATGATCTAAGATGGCGTTTCAAACAGATACGAACATTTTGAGTTACGGTTATGCCTTTTTGGGCTAACCAATGCACCTTCAGTCTTTATGGATCTGATTAATAGAGTTTGTAAACCGTACTTAGATAAGTTCGTTATTGTGTTCATCGATGACATCTTGATCTACTCGAAGATGAAGGAGGACCATGAAGTTCATTTAGTTTTGTGTTGAATGTTAAGGAAGGATAAACTGTATGCCAAAGTATTTCTACCAATTTGTGATTTCTGGTTGCATAGAGGTGGCACTTTCATGGACATGTTGTCAAACAGAATGGGTATAACATGTGGATCCCAGCAAAATAGAAGCGGTAAAGAATTAGAAGACCCCTACGACGCCTTCTGAGATTCGATCATTTTTAGGATTAGCCGGTTATTACCGACAGTTTATTGCAAACTTTTCCAAAATTTCTAAACCTCTTACCTCGTTAACTCAGAAGAATCAGAAGTATGTGTGGGTTTAGAGCAAAGAAGAGCCATTTCAAACTTAAAGTAAAAACTTGGTGAGCACCAATATATGACGCAACTTTGATAGAGTGGAAGATTTCCATTGATTATTGAAATGCATCAAACCAAGGATAGGTTGTGTACCGCATGCAAAGGGGCAAAGTTGATTGCTTATCCATCGAGGCAGCAAAAAACCCATGAAAGAACTATACAGACGCATGAATTTGGATTAGAGAGCTGTTGTGTTTGCTCATAATACTTGGGAGGCATATCTGTAGTGGTAACTGAAGATTGGGTATATAACCGAATCACAAAAGTCCGTCACACATTTTGATTAGAAAGAAGCTGATATGCTCAGAGGCATGGATTAAGTTATTTTGTGATTATGAGTGCGAGATTCTTTCTACCTCCTGGTAAGCGAACGATGTGGCTAATTGCATTAAGTAGGAAGGAACGGTTGAAACCTAGACGTGTAAGGGCCATGGCAGTGACTATCCAGTCTGAATGAGAGAAAAGATACCACACCCAATTGAGGCGCTTAACAAGAGAATTTTAATTATTGGAAAAACCTCATGGCCTAGATCAGCAGATGGAAAAGAAAGAGGGCGAGAGTTTGTATTTCATGGACCGTATATGGGTTCCATTAGTTAGAATGTGAGAACGTGTATTATGATTAAGCACACAGTGTCTATATCTCCTGTGCATCATGAGGCGGATAAGATGTACCATATCCTTCGTGATATTGTAATGTGGCCGAGAATGAAGAGAGAATATTTCTACTTATGTTTAGAAATTGTTTGAATATTCAAAGGTAAAGGCTGAGCATCCCAAGGCCTTCGGTATTACTGCAAGAAAAAAAAATTAAATAATAAAAATGGGGGGGGGGGTTTAAAAAAAAAAAAATTTTTTTATTATATTTAATATATTTAATATATTTTTTTTTGTTAATTTGGGGTTTTTGGTTTTATTTTTTTTTTATTGTTTTTTTTTTTTTTTCTATTTTTTTTTTTTTTTTTTTTTTTTTTTTTTTTTTTTTTTTTGTTTTTTTTTTTTATTTTTTTTTTTTTTTTTTTTTGGTTTTTATTTTTTTGTTTTTTTTTTTTTTTTTGTTTTTTTTTTTTTTTTTTGGGGGTTTTTGTTTTTTTTTTTTTATTAAAGTTGTAAGTTGGTTGGTATTTTAGTGAGGGGTGATTTTGAAGTGGATTTTTTGATGTATATTGGGTGATGTGTAGTGTTAGGTAGTTAAATATGTTAAGAGTTTTTAGTTTATTTTGTAGTTTTGGGGGATTTTATATTTATTGTTTTTGTAATGACATGGATTTCATGTGTAGATTATTTCAAATAGAATTGAAGTTTGACGTAGCGTTGATGGAAAGACTAGTGCAAAAAATTTTAGGACGAGGTTGGATATATAGGCTTATCATCCCAAACGGATGGGCAAAGTAAGGTAGCGATCAGACCTTAGAGGTTTTTTGAGGGCGGTGTAATTGATTTTGTGTTAGCTGGGATGTTCATCTACCATTGCTAGTTTTTCCTTACAATAATAGCTATCATTCAGTATAAGATGTGCTCCGTTTGAAGCCTTGCACGGAAGGAAGTGTAGGTCCCCTGTTTTATGGGCTGAGATTGGAGAAAGTAGCTTGATGGACACTGAAATGCTTCAAGAAATGACTGATAAAGTTGTTTGTTGATAAGGAAAGCTACAAGCAGCGAAAGATCTTCAAAGAGCTATGTTGATAATAACTCAAACCATTGGAATTAAAGTAGGAGAACCGAAGTGATGTTAAGTATCACCTTGTGAAAGGTGTAATTTCGATTTGGAAAAAGGGAAAAGTTTAGCACCGAGATACGTAGGACCATTTGAATTCCTTGAAAGGATCGTCTGTAGCTTATCGATTAAGGTTGCCTGAGGAATTAAGTGGAGTACATGATACGTTTCATGTGTCAAACTTGAAGAAATGTTTGGCTGATGCTAGTTTGCATGTGCCATTAGATGAGATAAAGGTTAACAAAACTCTTCGTTTTGTTGAGGAACCTATAGAGATTATATACCGTGAAGTTAAGAGGTAAAACGTAGTAAGATATCACATGTGAAAGTTCGTTGGAATTCTAAGCGTGTCCTGACTTTACTTGAGGAACGCGAGGATTATTGATCTAAATATCCTCATTTGTTCCATTGAGCATGCAGTATAATTGGGGGGGGCTAGTTAAATCTCAAGACGAGATTTCCTAAAGGAGGGGATACTATGACAACTATGATTTGAGCAGGTAGTTCCAAGACCGTTAGTATTGACTTATGTTGCCCTGTTGCAGTACAAGATGTAATGTTGATTCTGTTTGTTTATAAGTTATATGAAGGTTAAGTTAGGTAATTGAATCCAATCTAATGAGTGTGATCCATTCATGAGATTGTAATGGGTGGTTGAATTGGTTGAGTCATTTTGTTCACTTTTGAAGACACGAAATGATTTTAAGATTGATGCGTTTCCGGATAAATTGTAATATTATTACGTATACGTATTTTTGTGTTAGTAATCTAAGATAGGTTTAGATTTTAAGTGGTAAGTTAAGAATAATGTAAAAATTCTATTTTAGGAAAGTTAGGTTGAAAATGAAAAGCTAAAAAGTTATTTTTTTTAAGTCTAGTGAATTTCTTTTAAGAAAAAAGGTATAGTCAAATTAGTTAAGGTTTTTATAAAAATTTAAGGAAATACAAGTAATTATAGAATTAATAAAAAAAAGAAAAAAAAAGAAAAGGGCCATGGTCGGCCAGTTCTAAGAAAAAAACGGGGAAAAAGAATTTTATTTGGAATCAAATTATAATTGGTAATTATCTAGGACTCCTTATCGTAGGCTATAAATACAAAATAAATCCCAAACCCCCTCCCCCTTGCGTTTACGACCGAACAGGAGAAGAAAAAGAAATTTTTTTTAGGGTTTCTTTGCTAAGGTATTTTCTAATTCTTGTTTAATTCTAGTTAATTTTTAATTAATGTAATCTAGCATGATGGATTAGGGTTTTAAACATGTAATTTTAGGCTAGGTTTGGATTATTTTATGTTTCTGAAAATTATGATGTATAGATCCGGTTAGATCCTTCGAATTGATTGTTTTTCATGATTGGGTTAGTTGGTTAAGGCTTGATTTTTAGATATAGTCGTTTTAATTTACTGCAGAATTTTGGTCAGTCTTGTAGAGGTCATAACTCATTCATAAAAATTCAAATAAACAATTTACAACATACTGGAGATAACCTCAGAGATCTAATTTTTCCAGCAAAGTTTTCTCGTGAGTATTTTATGGACGGAAGTAGGTCAAAAGTCGTTACAAAATCAGGCGGTAAAACTGTGACGAATTTCAGTATTTGGTTAGATTTTTCTAAAAATACTTAGACATAAGTTAGAGGCTCTAAATCATGTGGAAGTTAATTTTATATAATGTGGAGACCCCTAAATTTTATTCTAGCATATAATGAGGTCCAAAAGTTGGTCATCTAGTGTCATACTTATTTTTATTTTTCTTTTAGGTCCAGATTCTGGACGAATTCTGGGACACTTTGGATAATCAATTTCAAAGGTATTTTGTAAAAGGGTAATGTCTTGAGAGAGCTAAGAGAGGTTCATAGGACATATAGTGTATCATGTGAATTTAGTTTAAATTTATGAAGTGATTAAGTGGTACGTTAGGACGCTTAAGTGAAGTATAAAATTTTGCTCAAAACTAAAAATTTAAAGTGTAGCATTGTAACGAGTGAACATGACATATGTATGAAGTTGAAAAGGGTTAAATCAATATAGAACAATGGTAGATAGCTTAGATATCATCATAGTTTGAGGTTATATCATATTGGGTGAATGCATAATTTGATGAAGTTTATTGTGTGCTTAATTGTTTAGATTATCCGGTGAATTTATTTTTATTTTTTTGTGAAGCTTTTGTTGGATTATTTTGGGAAGCTAAGCATCAGGTGAGTTTCATAGTCCCACTTTTTTTAATGTATTTTTTACATTTGGATGGAAATGATGGAGAGAGGTTTGAAATGTTTTAAGTGAACATGGTCTATACTGACTATTGTAGGTTCTGACTACTGCTTTTATTGGTATTAATTGTTGTCTTGAGCGTGAATCGTCTCATGGCATTTATGGATTTGATTGGTATAAGCGTGATCGTCTTAATACTGTGAGTTGTTTGAGTGAGCGAGATCTGTCTCATTGTTGTTAATGTTTTTAGTGTGAGGATTGAGCGTGAATGTCCTCAATGTGGATTGTGTGATTGCAATGTTAGCTTGTAATGAAAGTACGCTGTATTAACTGCTGTATGTTATTTTTATTTATTCACAGTAATTGACTTAAATGTTGTTTGCGTTCTTAAACCTATGACTTCCTCCCACCAACCGTTGTGTTGACGTTTTTAAGCATCATTTTCAGGTGAGCTTCATGAGAATACTAAGGTTAAGAGAGGTGGCTAGAATGACCGCTAGTTTGCATTGGAGTTTTCGCTCCTGAGTTCGTTTTATGTTTGTTGAATGATTTTATTTTGAAATGTTATTATGATTTTATTAGGAATTGTAAGATATAGTTTCTTGTATTGGTGAGACCCCATTTCATTAATACAAGATGTCATTCTTTTGGTTTTTCGGTATTGTCCAGGACACATTGTGTCTTTATTACTTAGTTATGCATTTAGTGTTTCTCTATTGTTGACACCATTGTGTTGTGATGATATCCATGATGTTACGCCTCGTGTTTCCGCCTTGGCGGGGTGTGACAATTGTGGGTATTTGTTGAAGCGTAGAAAAGTTTTGGTGGTTCCGGGAATGCCTAAACGCATTTTATCGCGAAACGTAAACACTTTACGCAACCAATAAAAATAAAATAAACAAAGTTAATAATTATCCTCAAAATAATTACTTAACACTTGCTTGATGTAAACATTTAATTGTTTGATGCCTGTTTACATTGAATGATAATTTTTAGCTTACGCGATTTAACTTAACGATTACGATTTTAAAGCAAACGCGTACAATACTAAAAATAAATAGTGAATTTATTGACGTCGTAAATGACCCTAAAACACGGGGTGTTATAGATGCACTAATATAAGGCATTTGAGTAGACATTTTAACTTCACTAGGGATGATGCAAGCTCGCCTTTTCTGGGAGAATTGAAGTTAAACTCCAAGGACACACCCTTTTTGTTTCGACAAAAGGGGGAGAAGAGTGTAAACGAAGAAGGTAATGTAAAAGGTATTACGAGGATACAAGTGACTTTTACATTTACTATATATTACGTTTACATATTTTGTCATCATCAAAAAGGGGGAGATTGTTAGTGAAAATATTACAATATTTAATCTACACATTCTCTTTTGTTTTGATAATGACAAAATATATATTACTTGTAATATATAACATTAAATGTAGAAGTTACTCGTTATCATATATTGTCTCAACAGTAGCATCAACACAATCTCGACGTCTCGACTTCGAGTATATACAACACAGGTTCATACATGTTTGTTATGTTGCATTATGATCAAACCTCATTTCACATTTTGCATCTACAAGTACTTTATTTAAACAAGTAAACTCTATTTGGCAAGCCTCAACTAAACTTTTTATTTTACATACACAAGTTTACTTAAGTAAAAATAAAATACAAAATGGATTTACGCAATCATGCATGAATCATCCACAAAGTTTGACTTTATGTATTGTTACATCATATCTTTCTAAATCTAGCCATAATCTTTGAAGATTGCATAAGATTTTATAAGATTTTTTATCCTAAAATCCGGATTTGGTTACTGTAGGCCGGTTCCCTTCAGGAACACTGGCCGGTTCCATTCTACAATGGAACCGGCGGAACCGGGCTACAGTGCCAGAATTTTGCCTATAAATAGCAAGCCAAATCTCACCATTTTCTCATCCCTTTCACACATACTTTCTCTCTAGTTTCCAGCCATTTAGATATGTAGGAACACCTTCATTAATCATTTTCATTTTTGCATATGATCATAATGCTCTAACATTCATTTTGTTGTAAGCATACTTTTATGATGATCCACCAAAGCAAGCTTTGAAGATCTTGCCATTTCCATCCACCACCAAGCATACCCATATGTAGATCTACAAGATTGGAGATCTCATCATCATCATCCTTTTGAAGGCTTCCTAACATTGGAAGTTCATTTAGATTAGGCATTCAAATCCATTAGACACATTTGTCTTATATCATCATCACATACACACTTGTATCATCTCTTTGTATCATTTGATTTAGACTAGATGGTTTATGTGTTTGTGGCATAAAACACAAGGTTTGTTATGTTGGGCCATAAAACATAACGTGGTTTTGGGTTGGTTCTACCCTTTGTGTAAGAACCTGGTATTAGCGTTGTACGCGGAATAAAATGTAAGCGAGCGATGGGATGGATCTACGGTGTTTAGTGACTCGTAATTTAGGCTAGTACAGATAAAGTGTAAGCAACGTTGTGTAAGGTTTTCTCTGCCAAGAAGGGAGCTTGTTGATCTAGTGAAGTGGTCGAGAGTTTTACACACATAAAATATTTATAAAATATAATACTTTTTAAAGAGCAATTAAGAAAATTACCAAGCTACCCTTGATAAAATTCACTCTCAAAAATATATATAACATGGATATATATAATACTTAAAATAAACCGGTATAATATGATCACCGGGACGTATCCCCAACGTCTATTAAATTAAAACCACGTTTATAATTTGATTCAGATATTGAATGAAGCAAAAGATATATGATTTGGAAAGATTAAAAATAAAATAAAATGAACAATATAAACAAATACGGAAAACAGCAACTATGAAGCCAAATTTGACTAAAAATTTAACCCAAAAAAAATATAAACTAAAATTTCACTAAATAAAGAAAAAGTGCCAAAAATTATTAAAAATAAAAGCCCTAATTTTTATCTTTTTATAAAAGTTTAATTAAACTAATTAAAACCTAACCCTAATTATTAATTAAAACTAAATAAAACTAATTAATAACTAACTTATGGACTAACTGTGTAAAAGACGTAAGGACTAACGGGGCTAAAACATTTAACGGGCAAGGATTAACTGAAAAACAACTAAAATAGAAAAATTACAAGAATGGTCCCTGAGGTCTTACCCCGACAACAAACCGAGTCCAATTATAAGCTCAAATTCTAAAAGTGCTTATCACTAAAAACTTAAAAGAGCAAAGTTGTAAAGGAAGCTAGTGGGAACGAAATTAATAAAAGCTACTTGGGCTGAAAATAACAAATAAGCTCAATAAAAGCTTATTTTTGAACTGACCTCAGAAAGTGGGGGTTAACCCTTGGTTTTAGAAAATAAGCTATAAAAAAAACTCAACACTAGTTCAAAATGTAAAAAGAAAGAAGTTCTAATGAGCTTATGATGTGCTTAACCTAAAAATGAAAAGAAATCTAACCTAAAAAAGGCATTATAGCTACTTAAACTAAGGCATGATTTAAGCAAACTCAGTAATAAACAAAGTAGCACAAAATCCAAATGAGCTTAAAAGCTTAAAAAGCTAAACTAGACTCTAAAACTTTAAGGACTTATGAAACCACTTATAATCTATCTAATTAAGCTATAAAATCTAGGCCCATAAGCTAAATTAACAAATTAAAACCTTAACATTCCTAAGTACTGTTTTTGGCTTTTTTAACTTTTGAAAGACTTTTGACAGCAAAATTAAGCTATGAAATTAAGCTGGAAAATGTAATCTAAAACTTATTCTATATTAAGCTATAGCTAATCTTAGCCCTACTTGAATCTAAGATCCTATATCCTATTCTTACTTAACTAAAAATTGAGCCAAAGGTAGCAGTACTAACTCATTAGTTAGTACTGTTAGTGAAAAGCACCAGCAGTACTAACTTGTGAAAGCAGTACTAACTTTTTAGTTAGTACTGGTAGTGTAAAGTATCAGCAGTACTAACTTGTGAAAGCAGTACTAACTTTTTAGTTAGTACTGGTAGTGTAAAGTATCAGCAGTACTAACTTTTTGTTAGTACTGGTGCCCTTTGCACAAATGTAGACCAAGAGTGCAGGTTTCTTAAGGGAAAACCTGCGCTTAAATACGCTCTAATAGAGTGTATAAACAAAGTTCAAGCAAATAGCACAAGTGAAATTGACTTTTTAGAGGTCAAAGTGCACTAAACCAAACACCACTTTAAGACTAAGACATTTATGATTAAGCTACTACTTTGAAATCTAGTAAACAAATGCTTAATACCAGACAATTAACAGATTAAAACTACTTTAATAAGCATGATTTAATAACTAAATAAGCAATAATCTAAGACTTAAGCTACTTTACTATTTTTTTGGTTTTTTAGAGGTTTTAAAGACAATAATATGAAAATCTATGATTTAAACTAAGAGAATTGAAAACAGATAAACAACTAAGATGATTTAGCTAGATAAAACTCAAACAAGCACTAATAAGCAAAGAGAATAAGCAAATAAGCAGATCTAAATATAGAAAGCAATGATATCATTATTTAAAGCTAGAATTAAAGGAAATGAAAGAGAAACTTACAAACTCCTCTAGCTAAACAAGAGGACCAATAAAGGCAGCTACAAGCTCCCTAGCTTATTAGATAAGCTAGGGTAAAGTCCTTGGGATCTCTTCCAAGTTAAGATCCCCTTCCAAAAAGCTCATATCCAAATAGGTCCATGATAAATGTAAGTTTAAACTGATTTAAGGTTTAAGTAAGATTAATTCTGAATTCAATAAACTCTATTTCAGCTTATAGACTGAAAGAGCTTAAAAGGAGCTTATTAGCTTATTGAGACATTTTGGCTTATTAAGACAGCTTTTGAATAACAAGAAAAGAGAGCTTATGAATGATTTAAACTAAATTTCATTAATAAAAGTTACTGATTACATTACTTGGAAAGGAGATTACAAAACATTTTAAGGAAAATTACATTTAAGAAAAATACGAAATTTAAGCTAGACTAAATTACTAAAAAAAGCCTATTTATAGGCTGCCTTGGAAGATTCTAGCCCTCTTGCCCTGCTCACCAAACTTTCAATCTCAACCAATCATTACTTCAATCATTTGAGCATCAATTGTAGCCGTTTGATCAAGCTGTGGACACCTGAGGATTGCCAGCGTGTCATTCTCTTATGGATGTCATTGTGCTTCTTTTGTGAGTGTTTTAGCACAAAAACCCACATATTTTTGTGCTTTCTTCTCTTGTACATGATCCTCTCTTATGCGTCTTGGCCAATAGGAGCTTGATTTGACTGATTTGTCCATGATATTTTGATATAAACCACTTGAATAGACGTCCTTGACCCTTAATTTGGAAAAGCCCTATGATTTTGACCTTGGGTAAACACGGGGAAGATGGGTGAATAGTAAATGGATTTCGCGCCTATTTTTAGACAGTTAAAACTGTTATAGGTTTTGGGATTTTACATATTTGGCCCTTGTCTTCCTTTTCTTATTTTCTAGTTATAAATAACTTTCGAGAAATGCAAGTTTAGCCCTTGTGGTTGTTATAAAAGGACATGGGCTAGGGTTTTGGGCTTTGTTGACTTTTATTGACCATCTTTGACTGGATTTGACCGGGGCTTGACTTTTCTGGCTTCGGCTTTGAATCTTTGGCTTCTTTTTGAACTCTTCTGATTCCCGTGTCCGTGCTTGCCCGTTTTTGACTATTTTCTTGTTATTTTTGACTTATCCGTACCTGCACACACAAAACACAAATACAAGCATATTTTTGCTATTTTTGGTCTGTTTTGGGTTTAATTGGGTTATTTTAGGTACGAACGGATATGTGTATTCTACACTTATCATACACCAAGAAACCCTAATAGGCTTACAAAATGCGTCCACTGATAATGCATATCTATTCCTAATATATCTCATGTATATCACATAAGCAGTACTAATCTATTTATACTAACAGTACTAACTATATAACTAACAGTACTAATAAATTGACAGTACTAACACTTTGTACTGGCAACACTAACTATTAAACTAACAGTACTAATGAAATAGACTATTTTCTCTAATCTTCAACAGCAACACAAACTTGAACCAACAGCATTAAGTTGTAGAAGCCTCTAATTCCCAACACAAGAGGTGTTGGTTCTCCTCAGCTTTCTTTCTGCCATGGGTGTACATGATCACCTAAAGGCTCTGATGCCAATTAATGCAGATCGAATATAAAAACAAGCCACACAAACACAAGAACTAATCCGAAATTCTCAAGATGAGAAATTCTCTTATTTAATAAATCGTAGGTTTCTTAAAAGCTGCCTAGAGACAACCCTAAAATCGTCCTTATAAAGGAGGATAAGTTCTATATAAAAATGAAACAAAATCACATGCAAAACATAATTGATTCTGTCCAAAATAAAGCCTAAAATAGAAAAACGCGATTTTAAGGGCCCAAACAACCCCGAAAGGCCTAAAACTAAGAGGGCTCACGACAAGTATGTGAGTCTTGACCGTTGGGCCGTTTTCGAGTGACCAATCGAATTTTAGCCCAATCCGCCATAGAAATTTGTTGCCTCAAAATAAGTGCCAAAGCGTAGTTACCTTACCACGTTTGACCTAGCTCGTTGACCAACTAGCATCATCACTCCCCTTCTTGAAAAAGACTCACCCCGAGTACTGGTTCATCATTCACTATCTCCTTTGTATGGCGACAAATCTGCAACATTAAAAGTAGCAGAAACATTATAATGACTAGGAAGCTCGATCTTGTACGCGTTGTCGTTGATCTTTTTAAGAACACGAAAAGGACCATCTCCTCGCGGTTTCAACATCCTAAAACGCCCTGCTAGAAAACGCTCCTTACAAAGATGAATCTAAACTAGATCACCCTCCCTATACAAAACCCGTTTTCGACGCTTATCTGCATGTTCCTTTTATTGTTTATTATGCTAAATAATTTGTTCTTGAACTGACCGATGCAACTCTTTAATCTTCTCAGACTGGTGAGCCCCTTCCTTACTAAACTGACCCACCTCTGGAACAGGGACTAAATCCAGAGGAGTAATCGGATTCCGTCCATACACAACTTCAAAAGGACTCTTACTTGTGGTGCGATTAACCGACCTGTTATAGGCAAATTCAGCTTGTGGAAGAATAAGATCCCACTATTTGGCATTGTCCCTAATTAAACTGCTCAAAAGATTTCCTAAGCTCCGACTGACAACTTTAGTCTGCCCATCAGTTTAAGGATGATGGGAACTACTGAACTGTAACTTAGACCCCAAACGAGTCCGCAAAGTACGCCAGAAATGACTCACAAACTTGACATCTCGATCAAAAGTAAGCGTTTTAGGAACCCCATGCAACTTCACAATTTCTACAAAATACAATCTCGCTACTTAACTAGCATCAAACATTTTCGAACAAGGTACAAAATGAGCCATCTTCGAAAATTAATCAACAACTACCATAACAGAATCTTTAGCTCGCTGAGTATGAGGCAAACCTAAAACAAAATCCAAATTGACATCTTCCTATGGAGCAACAGGAACAAACAAAGGAGTATACAAACCTGCATTACTACTATGAGTTTTGGCAATGTGGCATGTACGACACCTCTCAAGAAGCCTGTTGACATCATGTTCCATCTTAGGCTAATAAAACTATTCATGAAGTAGGGCCAAGGTCTTATTACGCCCAAAGTGACCCGCTAATCCACCTGCATGACCCTCTAAAATAATAGCTTCACGCAAAGAACAAAGAGGAATACATAACCGCGCACCTTTAAACAAATAACCACCCAGCTTGGAAAACTACTGAAAAGGACCATTATCACATTTACTCCATATCTCCTTAAAATCAGGGTCATCGCAATAAAGACAACGAAACGAATCAAAACCTTGCACTCAAATTCGCATTGTGGTAATTAACAAATAACCACGACTGAGCGCATTCGCAACCTGATTATCCGACACAACCTTATGTCGAATAACAAATGAAAAAGCCTGAATAAATTCCACCAACTTAGCATGGCGAGGCTTCAGCTTATGTTGCCCATTAATAAATTTCAAAGCCTCATGATCAGAAAACAGGACAAATTCATTAGAAAGTAAATAACGTCGCCAAGTATCCAAAGTACGAACAATAGCATAAAATTCTTTATCATAAGTGGAATACTTGCGTCTCGCATCATTTAGTTTTTCACTAAAGAAAGCAATTTGCTGCTAATTTTGACTTAGAACACCACCAATGCCCACTCCAGAGGCATCACACTCAACCTGGAAAACTTCCTTATAATTAGTTTAGTATTTTTAAACATTTATTTTTATTAAAAACTTTAAAAAATCATAAAAAATAGAAAAATAATAAAAATAATATAATTCTTTTTTAGAAAATTTTCTTTTATCGTAAAGTTTCTAGGAAAATTAGTTTTGCTTTCGTAGGATTAAAATTGCAAAATTTCAATTTTTAAAGAACGGGATTCGTTTCCGTTCTCGTTTTTCGTGTTTTTAAGCTCATTTTAATTCCGTTTTTGTTCTAGTTTTCTTTAAACTTACTTTTTAGTCAATTAGAGTCTATTTAAAAGAAAATTTCATTTTAGGTTTAAATTTGGAAATTTTGGATTTTTAACTGCCATTTAGGGTTCTCGTTTTGCATTTTTAGTTAAAGTTTAATTCCCCGTTATTTGTTTTCGTGCTTAATTGTTATCATTTGCTTATTTTAATTTGTAGAAGTAGATAATCAAATCAATCTTTGTTTCCAATTCAAATCATTGTCCTAACAACAAACGTGGTTTCAATTTCACAAATCGTTGGGGAATAACGACCCGGGAATCATACTTCCCGGTTAATATACGTATTATATTATTTATATATTTGTGAAGATTTTCCTTTTTACCTTTGTCCTCAAGGGTAATTTGGTAATTTTCTATCATATTATATTTTATTATTACGTGTGTTGATTTGCTAGCAATCAATCGTTATCTTGTTCACAGCTCTACTATCAATACACATTCGAAAAGTCCCCCCATGTTTGGGTACCAATAAGGCAGGTACTGCACACGGACTCATACTCTCCCGAATCAACCCTTTCTCCAGCAACTCAGTCACTTGTCTTTGAAGCTCCGCAAACTCCTTCGGATTCATCCAATAAGCTGGTCTATTTGGAATAATGGAACCTGGAATAAAATCTATGCAATGCTGAATGTCTCTCATAGCCGGTAATCCAGGGGGTATGTCATCAGGAATCACATAAGCAAACTCCTTAAGCAATGGCTGAACTTGTAAGGAAGCTTCACTCATAATCTTGTTTTCTTTTACAACCACAAGAGTAAACACATAGAGACTGGTTTTCACAAGTCCCTCAAAATCAGTCTTCTTCATAAACAAATTAAAACCCTCTGCCTGTGTCTGACGAGAATCAAAAGGAACTAAAGTAATGTTCACACCATCCTTCTTAAAGCTGTAAGTGTTTTGGAACCCGTCATGTTTTGTTTTCCAATCAAATTGCCAAGGACGCCCTAATAGAATGTGAGCTGCATCCATCGGTATAACTTCACACCAAACTTCATCTTTATAATTCTTACCAATATAAAACTGCACAAGACAACGTTTACTGACTTTAACAGTGTTCCCTTGTTTAACCAAGTTAACTGGTACGGTTCAGGATGGTCTTCTGTCTTCATTCCCAACTTCTCAACCATATATGTAGAAACGACATTCTCCCAACTGCCCCCATCTATAATCATATTCAAACTTTCCCCTTGGAAGTACACTTGGTTCTAAAAATGTTGTTACAAAGCCTCAAATTATCATCAACAGATTTTGAAACAGCCACATTTAAGACTCTCTGGATAACTAACGCCTCTCCACGATCAGGATATACCAACTCATTACCTGGTTCATCTAATTCAGGTGCTGCATCGGTATCATAAATCGGGTCTGCGTCATCAGGTACGAAGGCCAGTGTTTTCAAATTTGGATAGTCACGTGCATAATGCCTAACCCCACTACACTTGTAACAACGAGGGGCATTGTTAACACATTCTCTAGTATTACCTGCAGCCGAGATTGTGAGGGTGGTGGCTTTAGGTGTTGTAGGGGGAGCGGTTCTGGTAGGTGGGGTGAAACGACTAGTGTTACCCTTACTCTTTGCCTTAATCTTATTTTCAACCTTTAAAGCTAAACGACAAACATCCATATAAGTCCAATAAGGTTGAAGACTTACAATATCAGCAATTTCAGGCTTAAGGACTCCCAAAAACCGTGCGACAACCTGCTCTTCTTCTTCAACTACATCACACCTCATATGCAGCTTATCGAACTCATTCATAACCTCTTCCACAGTCATGTTCCGTTGGGACAGATTATGATAGTCAAGAAAAGCCTCTTGACGATGATTTTCTGGTATAAACTTAGCCTTCATTAGTTTCTTCATCTTTTCCCAAGTCTCAACCTTCGATTTCCCCTTAATTCGTCGCCTTTTCGTAACATGATCCCACCATAACAAAGCATGTTGTCGAAGCTTGATGGCCACGAGTTTTACTTTTAGCTTGTCAGGAATATCCCGCACATCAAACACCCGTTCAACCGTACTCAACCAATCAATAAAATCATCTGGATGAACCTTACCTGTAAACTCAGGGATCTTAATCTTCAATCCCATACTGCGAATAGGATCATCGCGATATCTATCGTCGCGATCTACATCACGATCATTATGACGAGGATGATAATGACGATCATGATACCTAGGTTTTCTTCTACCAAAAGGATTGACGTCCTCTGGCCCATTGTCCCAGACGTTGGACTCAGATTCCGCCTCTTCTTTCGATGAGTCCTGCTGTAACTGCTGAAACTCGAGTTCTTAGATCCGCTGCTGCAGCCTTTCATTTGTCTCTACATAACGAGGATCATGAGCAGGAGGTGTTGGTGCCGTCTCAGCTCACTTTCGACCACGTGTGTACATGATCAACTAAAGGCTCAGATGCCAAATAATGCAGATCGATAGAAAAACAAACCAGACAAACACAAGTACTAATCCAAAATTCTCAAGATGAGAAATTCTCTTATTTAATTAATTCGTAGGTTTCTTAAAAGCTGCCAGAGACAACCTAAAATCGTCCTTATAAAGGAGGATAAGTTCTAGAATAAAAAGGAAACAAAATCCCATACAAAACATAATTGAAAAACACCAAAATAAAGCCTAAAAATAGACAAACGCGTTTTTGAGGCCCCAAACGACCCCGAAAGGCCCAAAACTGACAAGGCTTATGGAAAAGAGATAAGTCTTGACCGTTGGGCCGTTTCTGAGTGTCATGCAAATTTCAGCCCAATCCGCGACCGAAATTTATTGCCGAAAAATAAGCGCTAAGCGTATTTGTTACGTTGACTCGCTCGTTGACCGCATCTGCATCAAAACCCCTTACGAAGGCATCATAACATATGAAACCTCATACCATTTCTAGATATAATACCACAACCGAAACCTCTTCCATAACCAAATATGAAACCATACTTACGGTAACCAACTTTCGTATTCATCAACACTTTCGTAATTTACTTTCGGAAACTGTTTTTGAAACCGTAAGCGCTTACGAAACTCCCTTTCAGTAACTATTTCTGAAACTCGAAAATAAGCTAAAGTAGTTAAGCACTATAAAGTAGACAAAACAGTATGTTTCCGAAAGCACGCGATTAAATAGTAATTTTCCTGTTTACCACAAAATGCGCTCATATACTGATTAATCTAAAAATGTATGAATAACCTAAATTGAAACAGTTTTGGATTGTAGTTGAATTGTTTTGGACTGTTTGAGGATTGATTTGGACTTATTTTGGACTGATCCGGACTATTAGACTAAATACAAACTGAATACGAAGTCAATAAGCTAATCTGACCAAATAAGCACATCGAATAAGCACGAAAAAACTTCACGAATCACCTTTATGGATCTTGATACCAATTGTCATGTATCTAGATTCACTATCTCTGGAGATAGGGGAAGCTCAAAGTATGAATAAGTCATAGTAGATGAGAAAGCTTTTCACAATTTTAAAGGTTTTTATTAAAAGAGAAAATGAAGTGGAAATTACAAAATGGAGCTTCACCCTCTAATGTTGATTAAAGGGGTTATCTATAAGCATAACAAAAGAGAAGTTTAAGCTAATTATGTAACACCTCCAAAATGGGTCGCAGCAAAATATTGGTTTGGGAGCGTTACTTCATAGATCAACAACACAAGATATATAAGAACGACTTTTAAAAGTGTCGTTTAAAACCGATACATTGGATTTAGCAAAATGTTTGTTACAAAAGCCCGAAGCTTTACTTGTTCATTGTTAAATTATACAAAGATTCCAGTTCATAATAAATGTTCCTCCAAAATGTAATGCAACCAAATCTTTAATGCAAATGACTTCCAAAATAACGACCACCAATGTATCCCTTGTCTTGTACCTCATTGATCTCCTGAGAAAACATGCTTTAAAACGTCAACAATAATGTTGGTGAATTCATAGGTTTGTAAATTGTATGAGTGTAGGACCGCAATTGTTTAGAGTGTGTATTGCATGGTATACAATATCCAAAACAGTAAGTATTGCATGGTATACAATATTCAAAACAGTAAGTATTGCATGGTATACAATATTCAAAACAGTAAGTGTTGCATGGTATACAATATCCAGAACAGTAAGTATTGCATGGTATACAATATCCAAAACAGTAAGTATTGCATGGTATGCAATATCCAAAACAGTAAGTATTTCAAAGTTACTTGCGTCCAATTGTAAAACAAAGCATGTTCTCACCCCAAAACTTATAAATCATTGTAAAATGTAAAACGTGGGGCTATGAACTCACCTCGAGTGGATGAGTCTAACAATGTAAATCAAATGCGTGAAAAATGCGTCACAAATACGCCCGAGTGCAACCTAATTAATCATAGGTCGTATAAGTACTAATCACATTGGGTAACTACTACCATGTATAATTCTATATAGCTCAATCACCATCTAATCGTTTTAGTGAAATCATATTTATAAAGTTAAAACGTTTATAAATACACCTTTGGTAAAAATGACATAACTTTCACGTTTCAAGTCCGTTTCTTGCGTTTCTTATGTCCACGCTTTTGTATTAAGACGAGTTATCAAAATTTGACATTTTTGTATTTCATGTCCTCTGATGAACAATAATTTTTACTGTTCATACCAGTTATAAACTTATTTTTATAGTTTTAGTTATCGTAAAACCCGTAAACGGCGTATCTTTTTCGTTATAGCTCCGTTTTTAGCGATTCTTTCGAGTACGTTCTGGTATTTAAAATTTCTACTTATTTATGAGGTTTACAAAATAGAAGTTTCTGTCATGAATAGTAACGTTTATAAAAATTGTTTTATAAAAGTATTTATTGTCGTAAACTCGTGTATATCATAACTCCTTCGTTATCGATTGAAAATCTTCGATTCTTATCATTTTGAAATCCTAAAATTATGTGTGATATAATAAAATATCAAATCTTCTGTTTGTGATGTTTTATAAATGTTTTTATTAAAGTTATATTATAAATCGTTGAATTAACACATTTAACTCGTAATTAGCGTATCTTTTTCGTTATTAATCTGTTTTTCGAGTTTCTTAGCTTTTTGGAATCGTCATGAGACGTATTATCTTATAAAAATATAATATGACCAGGTTATGTGTCGAATCCAAACAGAAAGTTTGGAGGTTTTTTATAAAAACATGTTGTAAACTTGATTTTTGTACTTTCCTATTTAGTAATTTATTACAAGTCTTCCAATACTCTTTATATACTATGTTTTACATATAATAGTGTCCATAGTCCACCTTTTGTATATATGTCCATGATAACAAGATTTACAAGTTATTAACATCACATGAAAACATAACTTTCATTAAGTACTTTAAAAACCCTAATTTGTACATATACATTTTTATACTTAACCAACATGGTACATCACTTATACTTCCATTATATCATAATATTAACAACATCATAACGTATGTAAAAGTGTACAAAATGATAATCACAAGTAAAAACTCTTTTTTTCCATGTTTAAAGTCCTAAATGGTGATTCTTGCTACATAGAACATATATACTCATAAAATCATAAATTGTAATCATAAGGGTTTAAGATAACCTTATAATGATGAATGTTGATGGGAAAAAACCACAATCTTAAACCTTGTTTGAATTACACCATTCTCTAAGCTTACACAACTTGAAATCCTAGTTTTCCAAGAAAACCCAAATCTTGAAATCACTTGATTAAATCTTGCAAAGGCTTAGCCAACCCTTCAAAACACCTTAGGTTATCATAGGAAGGATGTGTGTATGCTTGTATGGTCTTAGAAAATCAAGCTATGGATTGTCTAATTGGGGTGTTTGTAGCTGTGGGCTTCAAAAAGGAAAAAAAGGGAAAGAAAAGTTGGTTTTTCACCTTATGAAAATGATATGTATGTGTTCTTGCTAGATACTTTCCTTATATGAAACTTGGACTAGTCAAAGTCTTTCATGGGAAGTCTTAGGACAAGATGAGTAAAACATGGAAGATGTTTGGTCTAAACACTAGTCAAAGACATAAGGTTTAATTAGGAAGTGTTGTACAAGACCAAGTTGTGAAAATTGTGTGCTTCTTGTCCCTTTGTTGTTGTTGTGCCGTGGGATAGGGGGGAAAATGTTTCTAGAAGCCCTTTTTGATATTAACTTAATATCTTGTAAGAATTTCATTAGTTACTAGTTGTAGCTTTTATATAGAAGTGTGTATTTTGTACATTTTATGCCTTGTTTTATTTTTCTTATGTACAAAGTGACATATGACATTAACTTGGGTGAAGTTTAATAAAAATTTGGGTATTGGGTACAAATGTAGGTATTTGTTGAAGCGTAGATATATATTTGTGGTTTCGGGTATGCCTAAACGTATTTTATCGCGAAACGTTAACGTTTTACGTAACCGATAAAAATAAAATGAACAAGGACCATAATTATTCTCAAAATAATTATTTAATACTTTCTTGATGTAAACGTTTAATAGTTTGATGCCCGTTTACATCGAACGATCATTTTTAGCTTACGCGATTGTACTTAATACATGAAATTAAAAGCAAACGCGTACAATACTGAAAATAAATATTGAATTTATTGACAACGTTAATGACCCTAAAACACGGGGTGTTATAGACTAGACAGTACTTGAAAGAAGTGGTGTCGAGACAAGGAGTGCCGGTTTTGATCATCTCTGATTGCGATGGCAGGTTCGTGTCTCAATTCTGGCAATCTCTTCAAGAAGCTTTTGGAACTCAATTAGATATGAGTACAGCGTACCACCCAAAAACAGATGGTCAAAGTGAGAGGACTGTCCAAACATTGGAAGAAATGCTCCGAGCACGTGTGATAAATTTCGGAAAGGGATGGGACAGACACCTTCCATTAATAGAGTTCTCCTACAACAACAGCTAACATACAAGTATTAAAGCTGCACCTTTTGAGGTGTTGTATGGTCGCTAATGTCGGTCACCTATCTATTGGGCTGAGGTAGGAGATGCTCAGCTCACTGGCCCAGTAATTGTTCGTGAAATAACCGAGAAGATTATCCAAATCAAGCATCTTCTATAAGCTTCACGTGATCGACAAAGGAGCTACGCTGATAAGATACGTAAGCCATTAGAGTTTCAAGTTGGGGATAAGGTCATGCTGAAAGTATCACCCTGGAAAGGAGTAATACGTTTTGGCAAACGGGGAAAACTGAACCCTCATTATATTGGACCTTTTAAGATTCTCTCCAAAGTTGGAACGGTTGCATATCGACTAGAATTACCCGAGAAACTAAGCCATGTTCATAGTACCTTTCACGTCTCGAACCTTAAAAAGTGGTTTTCCGATGAACCGCTCGCTATTCCGTTAGACGAAATCCACATCGACGAAAAGCTCAATTTCATTGAAGAACCGGTTGAGATTATGGACCGCGAAGTTAAATGTTTGAAGAAATGTCGCATTCCAATCGTGAAGGTCTGTTGGAATTCGAGAAGAGATCCTGAGTATACCTGGGAACGCGAAGACCAAATGCAAAAGAAGTACCCTCATCTTTTCGCTAACCCTGTATCCGCGTCTCAAGCTACGTCTTAAGCTTTGAGGACAAAGCTCTTTTAATGGGGAAAGTATGTCACACACCATAAATTCCCGATTAGTATTCCGACCCATTCTGGTCATCTACTTTTAAATTTTATACGTTACGTTTAAATCTGACAGTTTACCGGGAAGCTAAACTGCGTAAAAACTGAAAGACGTCATCGGACGCGTTCCGGCATCGGTTATTAACTAATTTAGGCTTAATATGAGATATTTTAGCTTTCCTGGGGTTTCATAATTTTTAATCACCCCCCCCCCCCCCCCCCCCCCCCCCCCCCCCCCCCCCCCCCCCCCCCCCCCCCCCACCCTTTCCGATATTAATTTATAGGGTGCATTCCGTTAAATTACGTTTTTTTCCGTTTTGACAAAACAGACCCTGAAAACTTCGAAATCTTTTTGTGTAAACTCAAGTTATCGATAATCTTATACCCTAAGCCTAAAAATTTCGTTCACCTCTTTTTGTATGGCATATTGGACGCCTAAAACAACAACAATGTCCCAACCATACACTTAAAATTTAAATCATTTAAGCTCCTAACTCAATATTTTGAATTCTTGTCAATGCATGTGAAGGAAAATAACTCCTTTGTTTCCTAGTAGCTTGCATGCAAGCAATATTATTACATATCTCTGTTACTTATACCTTTGCTTCATTTGACCAAAATTATGCCTTATGGAATGACCCACGACAAACAAAATTAAACCAAGATGGTCCTTGTGGCTTGCTCGGCCGAACCACATCAAACACACCCTTGGTGTGTGTTGGTTACTTACTTGGCCATTTAACCCTAAAAAACACTAGACTTTGCCTATATATACAATCCATTATCATCACTTAGGGTATCTTCCATTTCAATGTCACAACAAAAACCACACACTTCTCTCCTCTCCCTCCACTCCACGGGCTCACACATACATATACATATACTTTCCATAACTTTTGATTTCTAGCAAGGTCCAATCATTCCAAGTTCATTCCTAGTCTTATATAGTCTTGTGATTATTTGTTCTGATTTCAAGGAATTATAAAAATTATATTTGCAAGATTAATTGGGGTTTTTATAGATCTATAGTTCTTGGGTATAGATCTTGTGTTTTCACTACTTGTTCTTCTTGATTTGTAAGTTTTTCTTGAATCTTTGCTTGGTTTCATCTATTTTCTTTATAGATTTTATGTTGTTCATAAGATCCATGTGTTGTGTTATTTTCACAAAAGATAATAAAATAATATTTTGTCATCTTTTATAAAGTGGAAGTAAAAATTGTTACAACTTTATGTTTATGTTTTATATCATGTTCTTGGTGAGATTGAGGGTTGATGAGAGTTGCAACAATAGAGATTAGGTTGGATTAGGGTTTAGTTTTGTGGGTTGGTTATTGGTGGAATAAATTTTAAGGTTAACTATAGGCACATAATATGAGAAGGTTGAGTTAATTCTTTTGGTCGTATTTCGGTAAAACACCCTTGCTGTCCCGAAATGGTTTTGAGGTTTTGAGCGACCTAAAAATGTTTTCATTAGGCATAAAAGTAGTTTTTGAAGAGCTTGTTTCGGATAGATAGTTTTTCATATATCACACTTTAAAATTAGACTTAAAACGACCAAGTTATGGCCAAATGAAACTCGAAATATTTTTCGACAACATAGATGAATAGTGTGCTGTTTGGAATGGTAAAATAGGTTTTCGGACACTTTCGGATATTTTTGGTCTTTCTAAACACTAAGCGAATCATATAGTAAACATCTATAGTATATTATTTTATATATATATATATATATATATATTGATTTGTAACATTTAAAGACGTCATTAGTGTATTTTAAGAAAAGCGATAAAGTTACTAAAAATAGTAAGTTTGGTAAAAAGTAGCGAAACGGACAAGGAAGTTAAGCGATTGAGGCTAGTTAGAGCATTTTGAGAATATGGAAACTTAACAAAATAGGGGACGCTATTAACATTCGTGGAAACCAAAAAATATTTCCTAAAAGAAAGGTTTTATAAATAGTAACTTTTTGACAAGTGTCGAGATTATTAAGATGTTATAAAAATTATCTGAGTCTTTATTACTAAAACGCAAACACTTGGATGTTTAAAGATAAACAGGTATGCTTTACTTGTTTACTTTGTTCGAATGCTAAACATAACCCATATTTAATCTAGGTCGCGGCTAGACCTCCTTATATCATCATCGTTGTTGTGATTATCGCTTATCCTTGTTAAGGTGAGTTCATAGCCCCCATTTTTACCGATTTACAAATGCTTTATACTTTGGGGTGAGAAACATTGTTTGCTTTTTAAATTGGACACAAGTTCTTTACGCGAGTTTTACATGTTTATGTGTTGCCTAAGTTTGCTTACAAACCCACTACTGCCCGAATTATCATGAACTGTTAATTTCTCGACCGGAGGACCATTGAGGGAGCGCGAGTGAGTAAATAGATCTATTGATTTATATACTCCTATTTGGGTGAGTAGCGCTTACATTTGTTCGAGTTTGCCAAGAACAAACGGGTATATGTCATGTCGATGTGCATTATGGTGGTCTTTGGTTTGGGACACCGGTTAAGGGCAGGAATACTATGTGACAGGATGTAACATGCCCTGTTGATTATTAGCTTCAGTGTCATGAGCTTAGTGCAACAGTAAATACTTTTTATGTGATGTTGTATCTGTTATAGTAGTCGCATACGTTTTAAAATCTTGTGGTCCACTCTTGTATTAACTTAAACCTATAAATTCACCAATTTATGTTGACGATTTTAACATTTTTTTCTCTGGTGCTTTAGCTTGGTTGCTCTTGATGCTATATGAAGGTCTATGTGCTATGTCCAATTTTCATCGACTTATCTATTATTACTCGTTGTCATTATCAAAACTTTGTTATGCTTCCGCTACATTTAACTCTCTTATGACCGGTTGTAAAACTTAATTAATATTTTCATATGCAACGAGTACAACTTTTTCAAACGTCCATGATTAGTGGTCGTTCTTTTAAATAATTTGCTTTGGCGTGTTTGGATTTTATGACGTCATGGCCTTGGACACGTATTCTGTCCAGGCTCGTCTAGGGGTGGTGACAGTTATTCAATGGCAAGAAGATATTTTAGTGATTGTTTATGATTATTCTCGCATAATGGGTATATTTTCTTCGAATAAGATGTATACTCATGAATATGATCAAACGTTCATTGCTCAAGTTCTATTGATTTCTAACGTCAATTTTAAAAAATTTGATCTAAAAACTGAATCTGAGTTAAAACAATGCGATTCTTCGAGCTCAATATAAAAGTTAGGCATCATGCAACAATTTCTATTGAAATGAACAACCTCAACAAAACGGCGTAGTCCAAAGACGAAATTATACTCTTGTGGAGGCAGCTCGTACAATGCTTATCTTTTCCAAATCACCAGAATTTCTTTGGGCCGAAGCCATCTCAACCGCTTGCTTCACTCAAACTGTTCATTGATTCATACTAGGTACAACAAAACTCCGTATGAACTTCTTCGTGGAAGAAAACCAAATGTAGAGTACTTTCATGTGTTTAGATCCCTTTGTTATCCAACAAATGATAGAGAAGACCTTGGAATAATGAAACCTAAAGCAGACATAGGAATCTTTATTGGCTCTTCGGAGTCTTCTCAGGGGTTTAAGATTTATAATGCAGAAATAGAAAGATTTATGGAAAAACCATACCGTTAAGTTTGATGAATCTAACAACTGTGGATTCTGAACATAACTGTTTATAACCCGGAATTAACAGCTTTCAAGATAATAATTCATCAGCAAAAGACTCTCTCATTCCATCAGAAGAAGACTTGGATAATTTGTTCGGTCCAATGTTCGAGGAATACTTTTAGAAGAGACCATTCGAAGTGTCTATAAATTCCGCTGCACAACCATCTTCAATAACTCAGACATACTCTACATCATCTTCTCTTCATGTTGAAGACAATGAAGCTCCTTCCTTGGTATCCTCTTCCAAAAGAACTCTTTGAGTACTTAGTTCATCGAATTGGTATGCGATGTATGACTCCAACACAGTTGGAAAGTCTGACAAAATTATCTTCTTGAAAAGATCATACATCAAACATGTAGATAGATTTTTCAAAAATAAAATATAAATTCAGAAAATATAATAACAGAAAAAGATTTCCTTGATGTTTTTAAAAGTTATAAAAATCAAATACAAAAATAAAAAATCTAAAAAATCCAGAAAGATATTTATCTTAAACGCATGTCTTCTCATTCAAAATCAGATTCATGATTTGATTTTTCTCAAAAACTATTTGAATGCTTAAACGGGATCATGATCTAAGGAGGAGTTATTCTGAGAAAAATGTGGTGTCACTACTAGAACATGTGTTTTTGAAAAAATTTCATTCACATATATTGTTTTTCTTCATCTTTGAGAAAGTCACAAATTCATAACTAAAAAAACAAACAATTATCTCTCGAATAAAATGTTGATTATTTTCAAAACAGATGTTTATTCGAGAAGAGTTTAAATTTTTTATGATTAACAGGACTTTGAAAAAGACAAAATCCATTTGTAGGTCTATCCAAATAAAAGGATCACACTCCGAGGGGGAGTTTTTGAAAATTTTGGTTTAGAATGATTATCAAAAAAAATCAAAGGACTAGAAATGCAATTTTTGAAACATAATTTTCGGTAAAACAAGTCCAAGGACCAAAAGTGTCAAAACCGAAATCTTAATTTCGGATGCTATAAAAGAGAAAATAAATTTCCATGTTACTTTTTAATTATTCAAAATTAAAATATACAAACCCAAGGTTATAACCAAATTCTTGCACTAATTTTTTTTCCTCCCCTCTCTGCCCACTCTTTTATATCAGTTCGCTCTCACACACCCTTCATCATCACCTATACCCAATCTTTTTTTTTTTATTTACTACACTACCCATCTTCCTTTATTTTTTTCTATTTTATTTATCCTTTTCCCCCCTCCTATTTTTTTTGTTTTTTTCATTGTCAAGAAGTATGGATATCAGACTTTAGGTGTTTTTTGTTTGATATTATCCCGATCATTCTTGATATCGAAAATTAATTTTGATATATTAGTGTTTGGCCAAAATAGGGAGTTGTCAAAATCTGATGATTGATTTGTGTTTGTTAGATGATTTTAAAGGATTAGGGTGCTTATTATTTCTTGAAGACATCTAATGATCAATTTTGGATCAATTTAGACATTCAATTAAATTTAAACAAGACTTTGATTTTTTGATATATATAATAGTTGCCATGTCTATAGATCCGTTCATAATGGGTTCCTAGATGATTGATATAGGTTGTGTATGTGTTAATTGCTAAAAATGTCATCTAATGATCAAGTTTGATCAATTTCGACATGTGGTCAAATTTAGACAAAGACCAATTTTTTTTTATTAATGTCGAAAATGACTGAGCTAACGCTCGACGCAGATTGATTATTATGTTTAAGATGTAGATATTAATATGTTTAAAAGGCTGTTTTTCGACATCATGGACTAATTTCGATACGTAAAAATCAATTTTTGATGACTGGTCAAATTTTGACAAGTCAAAGGTCAAATGGTCAATTTCGACAGTCAAATTTCGATATCATAATTGTGGAATTTGAAATTTTTGCTTCATGGATTTATTGTTGTTATTGGGTTGTAATGTTTGATAATTAGATATATACAAGCTCGTATGTCTGGAAAGAATCTGTATCTCATGTGGCACTTAACGATTCCTCTAAAATCAATCAAAGGTTTTTCCAAAGGATTTTAAATAAATCAAAATGCAATGAATTTATGAGTCATTAGCTTGGTTAGATATTTCTATTCGCAATTGTTAGTGTCTTAGTCTATCGTCGGTTTAACCGTTTTCTAAGATTAAAAGAATGAGGAGTGAGTGACTTAGTGACCATTCAATTGTTGAATAAGAGAAGTCTAATTTAATGATATGTTATTCATTCATACAAATATTTGAAAGACTTCAAACATGTGATTTTTGGCAAAAACTCATTTTCTGTATTGTGTCAAGATGATACTCTTTCATAAACAAAGTTTTAAGAACATGATTGATAACTCTTGAATTTCTCAAAACAGAGACTTATTCAAAATCAGAGTTTATTATCATTGTTCTACACACACACGCACACACACTCAAATCGCACCCTTTAATCCTTCTTCTCAAGATCATTTCAAGCAAAAGGTACTCATTATAAAGTGTTTCTTACACTCCAATGAACACAAATCTCACTCGAATTATGTTTTAATGAGGGTTTGATTTCGATAAACCCTAAAAATCAAAATTAGGGTTCATTAAATCAAAGCTTAGTAAAAAATCAAATTGAGTAAGGAGTTTTAATCAACATGGAGTATAAAACATCATGTTAAAACAGTTTTGTTGATTGTTATGATTTAAATGTGTTTTTTGTTTGATCTAGTGCTCGAAAAATATAGGTTAATGATAAATAATGTATTAAAGTTGTGGGTTTTGTGTGGGATTGTCGTGTCAAGATCATATGTTAATGTTAAGATCATGCTTATCCTATCATGACCTCATTTGTGTTAGAGTTCTCGGTTTGAATAGTTATATTGTGTATGTTGCTCGGTCAAAGATTAATCCTCATCCAATAAGCTCATAAAGGTTATAAGTTGTTATTAAAATGTTCCTGTTAATGTTCCATTAAGAAAATATCAAGGTTTACATATTTGTGATGATTGTAAAATTGAGTCCAAACCTTAAAATGACCGAACGAGCTTTTAGATGTATGAATCGAACGAGTCTTGGTTTAAAAGAACCGAACGAGTAAATCAACGTGTGGACCGAACGAATGTTTAGGTGGACCGAACGAGTGAATAATAAAGAGGACCGAACGAGTAATTAGTAATGAGGATCGAACGAGTGTAAATAATCATGGACCGAACGAGTACATCTTAATGTGGACCGAACGAGTATATCTTAATGTGGATCGAACGAGCGTAATCAAGTGTAGACCGAACGAGTGTGAAACTAAGTAGACCGAACGAGTGAATTACAATGAGGATCGAACGAGCTCTTACTTTATGGACCGAAAGAGTAATGTATTTCTTGAACCGAATGAGTCTAAAGCTTTGTAAACCAATCGAGTAATTTCTTTAGGGATCGAACGAGTGTTTATCTTTAAGGACCAAACGAGTGCTATACTTTAAGGACCGAACGAGTGATAAAGCTTTCGAATCATAACCAGTTTTGACATAACACACTTAAGATCAAATTTTTTCAAACTAAGGTTAGATTAAACAAGTCTCTTAGTTTAAAATAGACATTAAAAGCTTGACAAAACCAAGGTTAACTACATTCAACTTAGTTGTTACTGTAGGATCCCAATATTTCACACAATATAAACTAGAGAGAGTTAGAGAGAGAGATGGATGGAGAGAATATGTAAAACACACTAAAGAGTGTGTGTAAAATGATTTCTTCCAACACCCTCTCCATGTGTGGAGAGGGTTTAAATAGTTCTTACACGCCCCATAAAACGGGCTATGGTGTGGGCTTACAGTGGGTAAAGACCCGACCCAACACCATAAATCATACGATTACTGTACCCACTACGAGCTATGCTAAATAAGAAATACATGGGGTGACCGAGTCTTTTTTCTTAATCCTAACAATCTCCCCCTAAGGGAGGTCACCCCAGAAATTACAATTTGAATTATAGCATTCTATGAATTGATCATTGACTCTGGCTCGTAGTCTTTGATTCTTCAAGTACTATCTTTGTACGGCAAGTAGTGATCTTTGAGCATAGTTCCTTTGACTTGTATGATCTTTGAGCTTTCTTTGAGATCATCAGCCACAGTAAATCTCTTAATCATCCTTGTTGTGAAGTATTGCCTCCATGTGATGTTGTGACCTTCGGACCGGCATGCTCACACCTTTCTGGATCATGATAGCAAGCATCAGAGTTGCGGAAGCTGTGTTGTAGGTCTTTCAGCTATCATGATGTCTTTGATTAGAAATATGAAGTGTGAGCATGGGGTTGTGAATTGACATGTCTCTTTCCAGCAGCTGCTACCGTCGGGATTCCTGCAAGTATACGTTAGTAATAAACACACGAAAGTGTCTTTGTTCACTTTCGTTGAATAAGGTTGCAAGGACCACGGTTCCCCGTTAATCAGTATAAATACTGCCTGTGATCAGGTAGACTTCCGAAGAATCTCCTTGACAGGGTTTCGCAGCTGCGCTAGCCGTTCTCAAACCGGAGCGTCTCAAAGTAGACAAAGCACGGAATGAGTGAACCAGTAGATTAAAACCCACTGATTAAATGAGAAATTGATTTGAAAATCAGTCGCGTGTCACTCAGAAAAGAGTTTTTGTGACACATCGAGGGTTTTATAACATAAAATCAACTTTCATCAGAAACACTTTTGTTTTGAAAGATATACACAGTCAATGTGCTCGAAAATCGGTTGTTGAGCACATCGAAAGGTTTTTCAAAAGCTACTCGTCAATTCATATACTAAAACAAGTTTGATTTATAAGGAATCGCACCATCATTTCTTTCCAGTTATCACAAGCTTGATCCTCAAGAGGATCTCACATGTCACCTACCAAGAGCTTGTTTGATGTTGGCTCTAGAAGGATTTCCATCTTCATTGTGAGTACTTTAGTATCACTCGGATGTTCTGGCAATACCACGAGGATAATGCGTAGGACTCTTAAGATCTTTACT
>BQNB010034832.1:49792-51327 GCA_026074375.1 Tanacetum coccineum
CATGTACCTAACCATACATCCTTAAAACTCCGAATAAAGTAAATACATGGGTCGTCCTTTTGTACTGTTCTCTTTCCACCATAAAACCATTTGAAAATCAATCAAGGTACGGCGATGTAAACATCAAATCAATAGTACCTCGATTGTATTGATTCTTGAAACTCTCTTCTCCCCCTCACATGATGCGTCGAGATTCTCGAAAATTGTATTAACAAATGCAGGAGGTAGGTACCTGCTTGATACTTAATAGATTTACATTTTTATCCGATTAAATATTTAAATCACATTCTCTCCCTGATCAAAAATTTCAAACCCCTTTGAGATAAGGAACTCAATTGATTAAATATGTTAAAAAATTTGGGAGAAAACTAGTGTCTGATTAATACAAGCCATATTGGAACCTATATAATGCCCCCCCCCAATTAATAGGGATTCTGTTAGTGGAGTCCATTTATTATTGATTTATAAATGATTATGGAGTATAAAACGATAAACTCCATGAAAGATTCAATAAACTGACACATAACACTGATTACCACACTACTTATTGATGTACAAGATTATAATATGAAAGACAGGACCTGACATGTTTAAATCAAGTATGAATGAGTTTATATCTGTCCTATGCAAACATTCTTTTGTCCGTACACTCTCTGTTTTCCTTGCACCAACCAGCACTTCTAAACTCCTCTTGAAATGTCTTTCCAGCAAGAGGTTGAACACATTTGAACATGAGCTTGTGTGGTTGGTGGTGTGGGTGTTGATGCTGTCTTTTCAGTAACCATTGAGATAACAGGGTCAATGAGTGGAGTTCGTTGGACAGCAAGGTCCTCTTGATGAATGGGAACATCCACCATTGATTGAATCTCGAGTTCAGCAGATGACAGAGTTAAATTGGTTTGTACATATCCAGCTTGTTTCTCTGCAACTACTGCTTCAGTTTTGTATTCTCAGCTTTGTTTTCCTCATCATTGGAGACATCATGAACTTCCTTAATAGATTAAGAAAGTAAGTTGCTTGAGCTACCAGAATTGTCCTTTGGCTCATCGGGAACCTCTGGAGTAATACCAGATCCTTCACTTGAACCTTTGGAAAGTTGTTGAATTTTATGGTCAAGCAAGCTTCATCTTCATTTAGAAGCTTCCACAGCTTCCCCCCGAATCAGCAATCCTTTCTTAAGTAGATTCACGGCTTTCTTGCACGCCGCATTGAGAAGACTTGATGTGTAAAGCCCAAATATCCGAAGTACACAATTAATTCGAAACCATAACACCAAAGTCAATTAAGACCCGGATGTATAAATTTCTCCTTATATGATAAAGATTATATCGATTGAAACATCAAAGTCAACTAAGTCCTGGATGTCATAATTATACCCTCTAAATAACCGAAATGATAACACTTAAGGCAACTAAGTCCCAAATGTACACATTTCTTCTTGCAAGATACTGACCATCTAAAGGAATCACCATACTTATCAAACCTATGTGTACCTCTTTTGTTAACAGATTCTACTCCTTCAAAAATAAGCTTAG
>BQNB010034833.1:0-5000 GCA_026074375.1 Tanacetum coccineum
CGCGTTTTAACCCCACGTGCTTCTTCCCTTTGTGTCTTGTTTAACCCGGTTTCACAAAGTTCTTTACCCACTTGTTTTTAAAAAAAACGGTGTGTATTTGTTTCCTGTGTCGCGTTAACAGCGAACAACAAACAATCCTTAGCGCTTATTCTACTCTTGTTCCACGCTCCACTTATAAACGTCAAGAGATTTCTTCCTTTTCCCTTCGTTGTTACCAACAAAGTTTTATCCCACCAATCTCGTTTGATGTCAACGTTTGCAACCCCACGCAGAAAAGATCGTGCACTATCTTCTCACGTATTACTTATTCAATCGTTGTTTTCTTTGGAAGAAAAAAAAGAACACAAGTTCTTACTGAAAACGTCTTGTTCCCAGCGTGTTTATCTTGGTCTTCTCGTTACGTATTGGTGTCTAACGAGCGTATATACAACGCTTGCTCTGATGCCAATTGTTGTCCCAAATCTCGTTGGTCGAAAATAGTTGCAAAGTGTTTATTGAATGAGTATTCGTCTAACCATTAGTATCGATACAAGTTCTTACATATTTATAGGTATCCAATCAAGATGATGGAACCATTGTGTCCATTCGGTATATCAACCGAAAATAACTAACTAGTAACTAACTTTCATAACCGCCATTAACTAACTTTTCGGTTATAACCTAACTAACTAACAATATTGTTCCTTCGTGTATTTAATATTTACATAAGAAGCAATGGAGCGAGATTATAAGTTCGCATGTGTGACAACAGGAGTCGTCATCTCCATTGTCTCGTTTGTTGTATTCTGTAACGATATATAGAAATCAAACAAAGTATCGCAATATGTTCTGAAATTTATAGCCTAGAATGAAAGCTCTAGTGATAGATGGATTACCTTACCAAAGAGGTACACAGGTTATTTCTTTTTCTCATGTAAGCTGGAATAAATCGGTAGAGATAAGTCACCATATCACACTTTCCATGTAAAGCAGCCATATAAAGTGGTATTATCCCAATATTATTACAGATTGTTAGGAGGTCATGGTTCAATCCAACCATAAACTGAGTACTTTTGACGTTCCCAGTTATAGCAGCCAAAGAAAGGGCCGTTTCGCCGGTTACATTTTGATATAGCAAGTCGGTTTTTGTCATCATCATAACAAGTTTTTGCACGAAGTTGATCCTTTGAGCAGATGCTGCAACATGGAGTGTTGTTTCATTATTATCAGTGATACTACATCTTATCAGACTGGGATCAGATTGAAGGATGCCTAGCACAATGTTCCAATCTCCTTTGATCGATGCTTCAAATAGGGGAACACAGATATCGACATAGTATCTTCTTCTTCAATCTAAAGTATTCGCAAAACTAAATCATCTATCACAAGATACACATATGTTCATGTTGACACACCCTCCGTACACCTACGACTTATCTACACATTGAATATCGCTAGACCATAAGATGCAATTTAAGCAAAGTTGAGCAACAATATCACCTGTGAACAATTGGCCGGTTCATAATTGATTATATTATATATCAAAAATTCACAAAAACAGCATTTTATTTATATATAGCTAAATAAATAATACCTAAAAAACTAAAAAAAACAGAATTTCATCATTAGAGTTTTAAGAATAAGATACATACTTGTTTTTTACGTGGTTCAATAGGGTTTTCAGAAGAAAAGACGCACAACTTCCGTTATACATAATACCTAAAAATATTAAAAGAAAAACACAGCCAAAATTTCATTAGGGTTTTAAGGAAAAACATATACCTTTAAATAAAACAAAGAAGATGACCAACCTGCAAAAAACAAAACCAACATATGCATACACAATCTGTAAAAAAATAGCACAGTTCATCATTAGGTTTTGAGAAAAGGAACCGTGTTGTTTCATACCACGTATATTGTGAATTAGGTTAAACGTATATATGAAAACTGCGTTTTTTTATTATCTTTTATAAATAATGTACAATTATCAATATATTTACCAAATTTAATTGGTTTTTAAAGCATGACATATTTGATTTTCATTGTATATCACAACTTCTGGCTTGCTCCATTGGTTGAGGCGTTTGTTTGTGAATTAGCAGACCTAGGTTCAAATCTTGCAATTGACATAATTTGCTATTTTTTAGAAAATCGAATTTTACATTAAAAAAAATTAAAAAACAAATTTTACAAAAAATAAAAATAAATAAGTGATGATATAGCTTGCATGATGACGAGGCATTAAATACTATATATATATATATATATATATATATATAGGGAAGGGATCAAGTGAGAAGAAAAACTAAAATAAGAAAGAAATAAGAATTTTTTTAGCCACATATTCAAATAGGATGGAGAATTTAATGGGGAGATGCATCCATTTTTGTAGGTGCAATCTGAAATGAGTGTTGTGGTTCTTGCACATCATTCTCTATTGTAGTAATCTTCTCATTTGATCCTTATTCTATATAAATATATATAATATATATATATAAAATAAGTATATAAATAGATATATATATATAGATCGTTGATTTCTCTCTTATATTTAAATATGTGTGTCTAGAATTTCCTTCTTATTCTATCTTATTTTTATTCTTCCACCGATACCAACTATATATATATATATATATATAATATATATATATATTATACATATATAGGGGACCGTTCTTTGCAGAACCATTTTTTTGTACAGAACCACTCTTGGAACAATAGGAATTTAATATTAATAAATAATTTTATTTAAATAGAAAGAGTATAATAGTAAAATGCATATTTATCTTTTTTTTAATTTTTCTTTATTAAAAAACGTTTTTTTTAAACCTTATAATTTTCAAATTTAGAAAAATAATATTTTTTTTTTTAGTTTTATATTTTTTTCAGCATACATATTTTAAGAAAAAACTAGTGCATATATGTTTTTTTTTAATATTGTTAATTTCATATGTTTTTAGTGCAGATTTTTTTTTTGTTATAATAGTAATTGCACATATGTTTCTAGTGTACACTCTTTAATCTTCAAACTTTATAACCAAAAACATAAACACATATATGTAACCTCTAAATTAACAAATCAAGAACATAAATATCATTATTTTTGTTTGATATTAAATAAATTACAATTCAAAGACAAAGTATTATCAAATTCACTATAACATATGTGCACTCTTCCAAAAAAAATACATGCACGCCTCACGAACATATGTGCACTCTTCCAAAAACATATACGCACGCCTAGCGAACATATGTGTATGACTTCTAAAATCACAAGTGCATTTGTTGATCATCTCTTTATCACACGCCGTGTTTCTTATGATTAAGCCATCACCACTGAAACAAAATAAATAAAACAAAGAAAGAACTAGTTATATCAAATTATATCATGTTAAATCGATTGTCAGGCTAGTTAACAAAATAAAACATAAACAAAAAACATACATGCTTTAATTGTGAACATGATAATGAACAGATAACATTTCCAAAACTCATATGGATAAATAGAGTATTGGAAGCCAAAATAGCCTAAACCTATATATAAAAACTAAAATAAGTGTGTGCAGCCATTTATTTCACACGCCATAAACTCACTCATTTCAACGACACACAAGCTCAACAAAACCACTTTTTATTGTCTTAGTAGATCTAGCACAAAGCAAAGCAAACGCTTCTCTACTCTTTTCTTTTTCTAATCAAAGACGAATCACAAATAACGTTTTGTTAAACACGATTCAAGATCTTGAAAAGAGAACACGGGTAAGTGTGTTTTTGTTTATTGTTGGACTAATGAAAAACATACCTAAACCAGGATAAATCCCTTTATCCTCCAATCAAAAGTGATGGTGGTGGTTGGTGATTGTACCGACTGGTGGTGGGTCGTACAGTGATGGTGGTGGGTGGTATTAAGCCTTTTGCTTTTAAGAGAGGCTAAGGAGATGTTGGACACGAGTGAGGAGGAGCGGTGGGTAGAAATCACGAAATAGATAGGATCTAAAAACGTTCGTCGGATCCTATTAAAATGGGACGGTTTAATTATTAAAATGGGACGGTTTAGAAAAAATAAAATATAATAATTTCCTATAATACCCTTTTGGCTTTTACTAATTTTACAAATCAAGAGTCAATCTTTTGCTTAATTACATTATTGTCACAATTCATCATAGCCCTTAATCAATCTCATCCAATAGCCTAAATTCATTTTAACTGGTTCTGTAGGTTCTGTACAAAAAAGTGGTTCTGCAAAGAAAATGCCACTATATTTTATATTATATATATATTTTATTATTATTATATATAGTAAGGGATGTCAGTGAGAAAGTAAATTAAAATAAGAAGGGGTGAGAAGTGACTTAAAACCAACATTTGAGATGACAACGACTTGCATTAGATGCAGTAGTTTTATTCATTTTAGATGCACATTTTGAGTTTCGATAAGTTAATTTGATTTGTAAATGATGGCAAAATTGATTCCATTATTTCGAGGATGCAAGGAACAAAAAAGATAAGAAAAAATAAATCTTGAAATGCATATTTTTTTTAATGCCATCTAATTAAAAAGCTAGAAAACAACATTATGTTGCGTTATAATGCATCTAAGATTATAGAGATGCATCTAATTTAAGTCGGTGCATCTCGGATATGCGGTTATAGTTACTTCTTATCCTTCTTATTTTAAGAAAACATTCATTTGATCATAACTCTATATATATAATCTTAGATGCATGTATAAAGCATTAATAATGTGTTTCTAGCTTTTAATTAGATGCATATACGTATATTAGATGCATTTTATTTTTTTGTTCCTCTGCATGTGCCGAAATCATCAAAATCAATTTGCACCATCTACACATCAAGTTAACGTTCGAAACTCAAATGGTCATCTAAATTGAATAAAAATTGCTCTTATGCAAGTTGTTTGCTCTCAAATATGTGATTGTAGTCAATTCTCTACCACTTCTTATTTTAATTTCTTTAACTGGATCCCTAATTATATATATATATATATATATAGTGAGACT
>BQNB010034833.1:10000-51325 GCA_026074375.1 Tanacetum coccineum
AAACAAAACATACCTTAAACATTTTGATTGAATCATCTTTTTAATTGCTTTCTTAATAATATCTATGAAATATGCAAGATTTTGGTTTAATTTGACCGTGAATAGAATCTATAACCTTAAGCACCTTAATTACAAACTATGAAAACCTTTAATTCCCGTGAACGACTGGACCTTAACCTAAAGCATACTATACACGAACGGGTATACTCCCGAGTGTTTGTGTTTTTTTAGTAAAAATTAGATATTTCTAGTCTTATAAATTTAAAGCTTTGGAAATGCCCACATCAACGTTTTTTTTGGCGCCGTTGCCCGGGGATTGTTTTTAAGGTTGTTATAGTTTGTTTGCTATTATTTCAGGTGCTATTTTGTTTCACAAAATTTTCAAACTCGTCGTACCGTTTTCTGGCAAACGGAAACCAAAAATCATTTTTTCTCCAGGAAGTAACCCAACAACATCCTAAATACACAGACAACTTCCTACTTTGTGTCCGGGTTTTCATGAAACACCCAGTAAGTACACGTACTTTTACCAAAGTACGTCGCACTTTCTGCAAATTTTCACAAACAAAATCTTATTTCAAAACCAAAAACCCAAAAACCACCCATCAGCCTAGTTTGTTAGGTCTATAATCATTTAGAATTGTATTTTATCTGATTATATGCCTTGTGTATTTGTAATTATCTAGTTTATCATAATATTCGGAAAAAAAATATAAAATTTTCAGAAAAGCCGGCGCACTTTTCCTAAAGTGCGCCGTACCTATCCAAAAAAACATTGTTTTATTTATTTATCCTTATTTGCTATATATAATTAAATTAAAATATATCTATATATATATAAATCTATAAAAATAAAAATTATAAAAAAAATATATGAAATAATTTACTTTTAGTTTTTGAATATTAAACCGTATTACTTTAATTTAAATATATAAAAAATGTCTTTTTTTGCAAAAATGCTTAATGTATGTATAAATCCTCTATCTTACAAAAAACAACTTGTGAATCTAATATATAAATTTAATAAAAATAAAATAAAAAGGTCTTGTAAATTTAAAATTATCCAAAAAGAATCCATTCAGATCGAATCAACACAATCTTTCCCACCCGAAAACATCCTATCGTTAATGACTTTGTCGTTATAATTATACCTGAAAGAGGATGTTTGAACTCCCAAACAAAATAATTCCTCAGATCCTGATGATCAGACCTGTGTGGGAAAGTGCCTATAGATTGTAGCACCCGACTCCTAATTCGCCATTATTCCAAACTCGATGTTGATGACTACCTTTGTTATCAATAATACCCACATTAAATATGAGTCGGAAAAATCAAATTCATAGTTTATCATGCGGCCGATCCGCATTGAACCACATCCGTTGAATTTCCTCGCAATCTGCAACATGTTTCAGATACGGTGAAAACAGCATAAGTGAAAGACTGTTTAAGCTTTGATATTTCTTTTCCCTTTTTTCCTTTGGTCTATATGAAGCTTAAAAACCTAGTTTTTAAAACGAACCATTAATGAACGGTCCTATAACATCGTGGGAACACAAAATTGAGAAAAGAGCTTTTAATAAACAAATTCTTTTTCACCGTTTCGTTTATTTATTTTAAGACCCGTCTTTTTACTTGAAAAGTCAAAATTTCCCACAGCAAAACGTATGTTGAAATCCCCCCCACCCCCCACGTCTAACCGACGCTTGGTTACGACTCAAGAACATGCTTCGAAAATGCCATGGGCATAGTCTGACCAAAGGAGCTATTATTCAAATATTCTATCATGGTCTAGACGAACCCACTCAAGGAATCCTGGACATAACTACTGGAGGAATCTTCCTCTACAAAAAGTCCCAAAATCAAAGCCTTTTTCAATTTCTCTGAGGACAAAGTCCCCTTTTTTTCCTCTTTCGAACATGATTTGGGCCCATTAAAATCTAAAAACGATCATCACAAAAATCTGTTTCTGTCTATCCACCGATAGAAGTGATAGTAATACTGATAATTCTCAATTAATGAGAAAAATTAGAAGCTCTAACTATAAAAATGGATTCTCAAATTATAAGCTTAAATGAAGAATTAGAAGATATGAGTGAGAAATATAATGAGCTTAGAAATTGGAAAAACTACTTTTTAAAAAACAACATGAACAAGACAACTGCAAAACTCCGAATGTTTTGAATGTCATGAAGCCAATTACATCCAATCTGAAGATTATCAAACCAAAATTCTTATGATTTCATTTTATTTACCAATTCACCAATCCCCTTCAATGACCTAAGAAATCGGCTCCCAACTCTAAGAAAAAAACAATGATGTGAGAAAATCTTGAAGATTTTCAAAGACTATCCGTTAGCATGAGAAACTGTTCATTGAAACCATCTAGAACAGAATAATGCGATGATCGTAAAATTACTGGTGTTTTTTTAACCCAACAAAAAAGTTTCTAAAAAAACCGCAACCAAGAACCTCAATCTAAAACAGATCTTGAAAAAACAATCACTAAATTCTTGGATGGTCAAAGAGTTACAAATATATTTTTTTCAAGAACAATGTTTAAACGATATGATTTAAAAAATGAAAGCAAAATGAAAAGAAATTTCCCAAATTAAAATTAATAATGATGGAAAGAAAAAATGGATGAGTGGTTCGAAATCCAATCAAAAAACCGTATCTTAAAAGAAAATAAAAAAAACGTATCTTTAGAAATCAAACTCGATTGGACACCGGAGCCCACAAAAAAACCCTTCCCTCCTCAAGCTCAAAACCGAACAAGTGAATGCCGTTATTCAACACGGGAGGGAAAGTCTGATGAAATCTATTTCACTCTCCCTCCTCACGACAACTCAAAAAGGAATCCAACCACCTCCTATCATCCGTTTTGAACAATAAACCAAAAAAAAGATAAACATATTAAGACATCTATAAAAGGGCTATCAACGTGGGTAAAAAACAAAATGAGTACCATACCGTGAGTAACATTTCCAAAAAACCATATTACCCTCAAAAAAAAACCTTTTTAGAGTGAATCATTCCTAACTTGAAAAACACGTAACATTAAAGAATCTTAATTCAAGTTTTAAGTATAAATAATAATTGAGTAGTTACATAGTAAATAATAATTAAAAAAACTAAAAAAATATATATATAACAAAAACTTTTGTGCAGTCTTAAGTAATGTCCAACGCATTCGCCGGCGGACTTATCGGCCCGGGTGTGTCGCGTATCTCGATTATTTTTGCATACAAAAAGAAATTTTATTAGAACTTGTGGTGGGTGTGTTTCGCAATGAAACCCCCTCAACGAAGACCAATAACTCGTTAACATCGGTGTCCATCCGGACAACCGGAGGGGTTTTAAAAACTAAGGCCTTGTTGCATTGCCGCTAAATGCAACCACACCCGTGGTCGCCTTACAGATAAGTGGCACTTTTTTTTGTATTTTAATGTTTTTCTTGGTAGTTTGTGTTTATTATGCAGATTAAATAAAAACAGGGTGGAGCTTGGGATTGGTTAGGTTGGAATTTTTTAACAACTTTGGGAAGACTTAAATAATTGGAGTATTATAATACACATGTGGTAGATTACACATAGCTTTGTTTGTGTTTTGTTTCCGTTTCCGAGCCATTAATTATAATAATCCTTCATAATTACAAAAAAACCAATAACTTAAGAAAACCACCCCGAACCCCGGAAGTACCCGTAACCGTTTTCCTCCCCTTCTTCTCCCTTAATTATTCTTTAATCCTATTTTCTATATTTAAAGTTCTCACATTGAGGAGGTGGCAATGTTTTTCAACTTAAGGTGTGGAGGGGGTAGCAAAATAGAAAAACAAATCATGTCCCCTCCCAATGTATTGTGCCCTGCCAGCAGAAAAATTTAAACTTTCAATTTCAACTGATATTTTTACCCCCTGGAAAATTAAAAAAAAACATTATATTTATTTATATTGCTTTTTTTTTTTTTTTTTTTTTAAATTTTTTTTTTTCCCAAAAAACTTAAAAGAAGAAAGGCTCCTTAGTAAGGCAAAATCCAACCAAAAAAAATTCAATTGACATTATAGCTAATAGCACAAAACGAAAAAGAAAAATAACAGCGCAAAACCCAGTCCACCTAAATTGAGAGCATTATACAGAAAGCCTTTGAATATATTTTACCGGGTACCCAAAGATTAATTTTTTGTTTTTTTTTTTTTATTTTTATGTTTTTTTTTAAATTTTTTGTTTTTTTTTATTTGTTTTTTTTTTTTTTTTTTTTTTTGTTTTATTTTTTTTTTTGGTTTTTTTTTTTTTTTTTTTTTTTTTTGTTTTTTTTTTTTTTTTTGGTTTTTTTTTTTTTTTTTTTTTTTTTTTTTTTTTATTTTTGCGCCTTTTAGCGATGTTCCGAGTTAAGGTTGACATAGCAGTCATAAAAGTATGTTGTCTATAAATTTTATTTATGTGCTATTTATTTTATTCCATATATTTTATTTCCTCCGTCATTACCTGATGTGTTATAACGTTATGGGTCTTTTGAGTGTTTTGGTGTCGCCTTTTTTTTTCCTCCTTTTTTTTTCGTTTTCTTTTTTCTTTTCTTTCTCTCCGTTGTTTCTTTTTCCCCCCCCCCCCCTTTTTCCTCTTTTTCCTGGAACGTTGGTAATTTGAGGTAATATAAGTTATATGAGTTTGGGAGTGTGGGCTATAGTGGGATGGAAGTGGGATGATGAGTGGCCCGGTAATTTTGTAGCTCCAGAACTTTGTGCTTGAATCATTATTTACATGAAAAACCAAAAAAACCCCACCCTGCAGTGAGGTTTAATTTATATAAGACTAAAGGTGTCGTATGATAAAAGAGGTGAAATAAATTCCCCCTATCTAATTCATGCTATTGCGGGGGGTGGTAGGCAATCTCTAAATCCTCATAAACTATCACTTTTTTATTAGTGTTGAGATCCACCCCCCCCCAAAGATCCAGATTCCCCCCCCCAAAAAAGTAATCCCCGCAAGAAGCAAGAAAAATTATATTGCTCGATGAAGAAGAAGTTTTTGGGGTGCTAAAATGCTAAAGTGCTAAAGAGCCTTAAGTATCGTAGTATCCTGGAATGAAAAGAAAAAAAGTTATAAAAAAAATTAGTAAAGTTTCTTAGTATATAAAGCAAAGTACTTTCTGGGCACATGGAAAATCAAAGTTTCGTGCTATTCAAACACAAGACCTCAATATCGTGATCAACGTTTTTGTTGAATGAAAAACAAATGTTTTTTGCCTCTTTGTTTGAGATTTTTGTCTAGGTGCTTCAGATCAAAACAACAACAAACGCCGCGCAAAATAAACGGGGCGTGTTTTTTTATGGTGTCCTAGGGGTTACAAGCATTATATGGTCGTAGCGAAAACCATAGATTATGGTCTGTGCAATTGAGGGACTTCCACAATATAAACAACCCTATCACTAATCCTGAAGTGACCTTCAACGTATATGAAAAACAACTCAAAAAAAAAAAAAACAAAAAAACCATTTTTTTTTACGGGGGGGTGGGGGTTTTTGTTTTCCCTATGTGAGGTGCTCTATTTAATATGTCCTATGGCCTAAGAAAAAGTTTTATTAAAAAACTAAACTAGGGTAAACACTAATAAGTAAATTAGTTTAATATGCCCGAATGCCTTAAAAAAATAAAAAATGATTTTTTATTTTTTTTTTTGTTTTTTTTTTTTTTTTTATTTTTTTATATTTTTTTTTTTTTTTTTTTTTTATTTTTTTTTTTTTTTTTGATTTTTTTTTTTTTTTTTTTTTTTCTTTTTTTTTTTTTCGTTTTTTTTTTTTTTTTTTTTTTTTTTTTTTTTTTTTTTTTTTTTTTTTTTTTTTTTTTATTTTTATTTTTTTTTTATTTTTTTTTTTTTTTTTTTTTTTTTTTTTTTTTATTTTTTTTTTTATTTTTTTTTTTTTTTTTTTATTGGATTTTTTTTTTGTTTTTTTTTTTTTTTTTTTTTTTTTTTTTTTTTTTTTTTTCTTTTTTTTTTTCTTTCACGTCATAAGAACGAAAAAAAATGATCTTGTTTTCCCTTCTCTCCTTTCCCTCCCCCTTTCCCCCTCCCCCCTCCCCCCTCCTCCTCTCACGTTTTAAAATGCTTGAGGGCCCAAAGCAAAATATAAGTGAAAAAATCTAAGGTGTGGAGGATTTGATAAATTAAACACGGCCATAATTATACCAAAATAAAATGACAAGTTGTTTTTGTTTTTTTCCTCTTCTTATTTTTTTCTTCTTTTTTTTCTCCCTTTTTTCTCCCCTCTTTTTTATTTTCCTTCTTCCTTTTTCTTATTCCTAAAAAAGTTTTTTGGATTTTTTCTTCTCATATTTTACTCCCCCTCCCCACAACACTGTTAATTTTTTTCTCTTATTTTTTTTTTCTTTCTTTCTTTTCTTTTTCTTTCTTTCTTTCTTTTTCCTTTCCCCCTTTTTTGTTCTATATTTTTTCCGGTTTTTTATTTTATTGTTTTCTAAATGTTTTTTTTTCGGTTTTTCCTTTTTTCTCTTCCTTTCTTTATACATTGTTTTTCCTCCGCAGGGCGGTTGTTATTTTTGAATTTATTTTTTTTTGAATCATTTTGAATCATTCAATTTTCTCGTAAAACTAAAGAAAAAAAAACTTTTTGGTAAAACATAATCAAGTAATATATTTGATATTTTTGCCTATAATAGGTTTTCGTTGATAATGGATGTCGTCGTGGAAGAATTCAATAATACCGGAAAATTACAACAAAGAATTTGAAAAAGCTTAAAAAAAAAACGAAGATAAATAACGTCCAAGTTATAAAATGAATCTCTCCTCATAATTGATCTCTCTCCTCCACTCAATAAATGATCTTCCCTCTAATGGATCCTCCAATGAATCAGTAATCTCCCCCATCGTCCTCATCTCTCCCGACCCAAACAAGCCTCACTCCCTCTTCCTCCTCCCGACACCAAAAAATTGAACAAAAACACCACAATTGGACATCAACAACAAAAAAAATATCGCCTGTATTCACGTTTTTTGTTGGTTATTGGGGGTGTTGTGTGTTGGGCCAATGAAACATCACTTAAACCTCGGAGATAAGAAAATAAAAACCCCTAATAAACCCTTAACTCCACCTTAAGAAACTAAACCTCAAAAATAACTATACTCGTAATAACAACGATAACTAAATAAATTAACTCCGCGGGTCATTGCAGAAGTGAAAATATACATATATAGTAAAGAACAAACCCTAAAACTAAAAAAACTAGTAGATACAAAAAATTAAATGGTCACAAAACTCAAGTACAAAAACTAACTGCAAAAACGATAGAAAAAAAACTATAACAACTAACCTAGGTAAACAAAACACTAACCTGACAAAAACAAACCTAAAAACTCATAAACTAGACAGCTCTCTACAAAACACCTCCACAAAAACGTACACTGACTAAGCACTACACACCAGGACTACCACTCTATGGTGTTTATGGCCATAAACTACGAAAAAGAAACCACACTCGGTAGCGAAAAAGAACTCAGGAACTCTCATTAGACTCTTAAAACTACTATAAACTCCGGGTAACTAATCTCCAAAAACCTAAATGATTATACCCTGATAACACTAACCTAACCTCCTATCTCGTACTAACAAAGACTATTTTGTGTGGAAGGTATAGTAGGTGCTATGTGTGTTTAATAATATAGGGTAGGGTTGAGGTGTGTAAAAGGCCCTAAGACACGTGGTCATACACAACTCCGTTTTTGTTGCTCCAAGCGGACCACCGAAAAGAGAATTCCAATTATCTTACAACCTGAAAAAAGGCCAACTGCTGAATAAGCAGAAAGGTGAAGCGTGGTATTGGCCCCAAAGTGCTGGACCACTTTTCAGTCTATAGAAAAATTAAATGCTAATGCATTAACCAACATATGTGCGTGCATAAATAAGTTTATGACGGCACAAAAAAATACAAGAACTTTATACACAGACAAGAAAAATACCTTTAGCCCACCATTTTTAAAGCCTAAAATAACCAGCCCTATCACCTCATTTGCATATCTCCTACACACGCAAACCTCATCTCGTTTAGAACACGTAGAAAAAGTATTTGTTGATCTTGGCTTGACAAACCAAGATTCAACAACCCCTGTCAAACAACATTACCACCATCGACGTACCACCGACCTCTCCACCATGGAATTTTCCCAGGGTTTTTTGATCCATCAAAAGAAGCATAATAAAAAAAAAAGAAAGTGTTTTTTTATATTCGAATCAATAATCGATTTTGAACCAAATTGTTCATAAGTTTTCCTTCTTTCTTCCCGGATATTGCTTTGAAATAGTCAAGAAGTTCTTGGGGAAATTCTTGTTGAAATCACCATATGTTTGCTCTTGATGTCCCCGGTAAAACCTCTGTTTACTCCTTTTGAAATATGAATCCTTATTGAATTCATGATGAATGTTTTATGTGTTTTTTGTTTACCTTTGATTATAGAGTAGTAATCTTTATTTTTGTTTTGGGCATAATGTGATCTGTTGATATTAGTTTTGGATATGAAGTATATTGAAATTGGTAAAACATATTTTTATATAAGAAAATAGGCCGAAATGTTTCTTATACATGTGTTCTATCAATCCATCTAATATATTTGGATTTTATAATACACTTATAAAGGCCGTAAAAGATTTATTGTTTATTTATCGATATAAATCACTAGTTATATTTTTAAAGCCGAAAAGATTTTATAACTTGGATAACTCTATTTAAAAAACCACTATTCCCAAAACACATCATTATCAACACGCAAGTGATCAATTTTCGTAAACAAACATACCTTAATTCAATTGATGAATCATCTTTTTTAATTGCTTTCCGTTATAATATCCGATATATGTAAGTATTTGGTTTAATTTGATTCCGTGACCAATCTTATTAAGCCTTACACCTTTAATTACAAAACTGTGAAAACTTCAATTCCCGTAGATCGACCTGGACTATACCAAAGCAATGCTATACCACGAACGGGTATAACTTCCCGAGTGTATGTGTTTTTTTATTAAAAAATCGGTATTTTCTAGTAATTCGTAAATATTAAAAAGCTTGGAAAACACACATCAATGTTTTTTTCATCTAGCTATTTCGTGAGGTGTTAATAGGTTTGTGGTACTTTGGTAATTTATCATATAAATGCTTAACGGAAAAATCCCTCTTGGGATACATTTTTTCATAAATTTTCTATAAAGGCTACTTGAGGAACAAGTAAGAGTTTCAAGTGGGGGAATATTTGAATGACAATCAAAATAATGTCACCTTTTGTAGCATCCATTTTTTAATCCCATGTAAATTTCCCATTTTGTATAAAATATTGCAAGAATTGATACTTTTTAAATTCGATTTAATATTTGAGAATTGCAGTAATTATGGAGTACTTTGTGAAGATTAGCTAAAAGGCACGCATTTTGGAGCTTAAATAAAGAAATATGAAGAATACTGTTCTGACATCCAATACACTGTATCCATCAAGGAAGATACGGCGTATTTATGCCTGCACTTCACAAGAAACCACGAAGAACAGGAAGAAAAGTCCAATACGAAATACGCCGTATCATAAGACTAGGTTTTCTATAACGCCCGTTATCCAAGATATAGCAATAAAATATTCTAGAAGATATTGAACGTGGTCCCTACTCCAAGAAACTCCCAATACGCCGTATTGATCTGAACCAATATGGTGTATCGACCAAATTCCAGACAGTATAAATAGAATGCCTAAAAATGAGTTTTAGGTGTGCTTTATCAAATTTTAGATACCTTAACCACAAGAGTCAATTTCCAGAAGAGCAGAAGAGGTCAAGCAAAGCTACTAATTCCATAGGAAACACCTTGTAATCTCCTATACTCTGGTAATCGTTTGATTTTGGTAGCATTTGTTTAACTCGGTTAATTTACCTTGGTTGAATTATTATTCTTGTATTGATTATAATGGTTAAGGGCTAATACCCTTAGGTATTAGCCATGATTATGAAGATTTAAATGTTTGGTTTGTTTATATCGATTACTTAATTTATCGTTGGTTGTTGATTATGTTTATCAATTTATACTTGTTTATGTGCTTAAGTATGCGACCTGTCATTCAACTGGATCTAGGAATGCAAAATATCTCGCTAGCTAGATGCCTAGATGGCTCTCCATATCCGCGATTTATATATCTAGAGTAATAGGATCACAAATATTGACCTATCTTTACCATTGGTTTATGTGAACAAGTTGGACTAGCAGGTGACCTAGGATCAACAAATAATGTACTGAATCCTTTGGTAAAGACTCGGACAGTGGACTACTAGTATATAAAGAGCCGTTAAGATGTAAGTGGGTAAAGTCTCCATGAGCTAGGGTAAATAAAATCATCATTATTAATCTCCTAAGATAGATTATAATCAGCAAATAGGATGCTTTATGCGGATGCGTTTAATTGTGATAGAATTCTACGTGTCTAGGTTTTAGAAAGAAGTACCGCCTAAATCTTGGAATGATCTGCTGCCTCAAGATAAGCACCCATTGTACTAAAATAAACAAACCTGCATTTTAATTGGATTAATCAGGGTAAACACAGTTTTCTTATATTTGGCTAGACCGCTCTTCTATCTTTTGAATATGTGCTTGCGTGTGTTATTATGTATTAAATTGATTAAGTTACAACCAGATATGTGCCAGTCTTTCAGACTGAAACCCCCCTTTATCCGTTAGAATTAGGACTAACATAAGTTTAGCATAGATTTAACATAGATTAGAATTAACTTAGTTTAAATTAACCTAGTTTAGTCAACCAAAATATTGATAGAACTAAAGATTAACGCTCTCGCTCTTAGTGATCGACACCCTACTTACCAACGAAGCTACATATGATCGGGTACACTGCCCGTTAAAGTGTTATTCTAGGTAAAGTCGACAAAATATAAACGTAAAACTTGACAACTGAAAATTACCTACACACAACGACACGATCATTTTTCGAAATTTATCATCATCAAAAAGGGAGAGATTGTTGGTGCAACATTAACTAGGATCTCCTTTATGTTTTAACGATGACAAATAAACATTCGCAAAACATAAAATCACAAACAGTAACCTAAATTCGCAAAACCAGATTTCACCATCTGGCGCCCTTGGCACGCGTCAGCGCGCCACACGCGAAATCCGTTTTGCGGATTTAGCAATTGTCGGCTTTCCTCTTACCCGACACATGTAGAAACTTTAATAAAGGTATGTACATGATAATTAAGCATTTGGGAACACTCCAAATAAGGTTTCGACTTAGAGAGGAGCAAAAACAAATCCTCCTGTTTTTCTATAAAATGACAACTCAAATCTTTAATCAAACGCCTCTAGCCAAGGCCGAGACTTCTTTCTAAACCTAGTATGATCATATTTTCCACATACTAAGAAGCAAAAGTAATCATTTGACCTTAATCTGTATTAAAGTCTAAATGACTAATTAGGTTTGTGGTATTTGGAAGTTAATTATGCTTTGACTTTTCTCACTTCATTACCCATACAAATGTTTTACAAACTCACATGTATTCCTCATATGTACAAGTCCATACCTCTCCTACACAACCCTTCTACCCATTTCTTTTCTAATCCACTTGAAAGCAAGTTGTTTTACCCTATCTACCCAACAAGGTGATTTTCATCTCTTCCACAACCAAAGAACACTCCAAACATCTTCTTCCTAAACAATCCCATAATCACATTTGCCCACTCTTTCCCCTCTTATTAGAAATGTGATTATTTACCAAAATCAATCCTTTTATTTTATTCGTATCTTCATCTTAATCTTCAAACCTTCATACACATAAACCTTCACCAAATAAACCTCAAATCCTATCCTTCATATGCCAACTCACATTCCCTTACACAATGTACTATCCTTGTACTTGTTGTACTTCTATGTCTCCTACATTCCTAACCAAGATATTTCATATCTTTTCAAAACATTCTCCACCACATATCCACTATTCACCTTCTTCTCCAATGAATTCAAATTACACATAGACACACACTTTTTCATCCTCACTCTTGATCAAGCCATGTCATCAATCTAAGTTCTCCCACTCTTCTCTTCTCCACCCTTGGATTGCTTTTCAAACTAACACAACAAACACACTTTCACCTCTACATCATTGGATTAATCTCTCATCTCATCTCAAACAAAACCTAATTTAAGCCTCACAAACATTCACTATTTCACTCACATAACAAAACACAACCTTTCCTTCGACCTGTGATCTTGCCCTTAATCTAAGTGTCCTTCCTCACCATCCTCAACCCTCAATTTCAAACTAAGATTCAAGAGCTCCCCTTTCTAATCACATCATTTCACATCATGACCAACTCATACACACCCACATATACATTTCTTATCCAACATGTGTTTAAAAAGTATTTTGAGATTCAAATTTTAAATCTTTTCCACCTTGCCTTTAACAAAAGGATATATAAGATATTCTCTTATACCACTAACTAGAAAATCAAATCTTTTAGTTGGAAACCTAAAATAGCTAGTTTTAGAAGACTTGAGGAATACCAAAAATATCCCTTTCTAATTATTTTCTTTCTTCATCTTTCAATTATCAAGATAAGCAAAAATTGCTTTTTAAATTACTCACAAACGTTTTTTATCAAAATGGCTAATTTTAGTCGGTATAACCTTAAGCATGAGAATGATTGAAAGTCCAGAGCGGTGAAGTAAAAATTTAGGGGTTTTAAAAACAAGTTGCGGGTTTTTTAAAAACGCACAAGTCCTGAAGAAAAAAACATCGGGAAATCTTGGCGAAAACAAGGAATCTGGCGCTTATGTGGCCAACAAGACGCTGGATAAGCGTGGGCAGCGCGCCAGACACCAATTGTATTTTGACAATTTATGTTTTTTGGTATATAAATACCCACCCTTGGCCTTTTTATTCTACATCTCTTGCAAAAATTCTTTCTTGTCATTTCTATTCTCTAATGCATCAAACACTCAAAGTGTTTTTCTTAAATCTTCTCCTCTCTATCATTTATTTTAAAGAACCGCCACATCGCCCGCAAGAGAGCCACACAAAGGTCTTAAATACACACTTGTGTGTTTTTGTTTAAGGACCCTTCATTCTCCATACCCTTTCTATTAGAATAAAAAGTTCTATATTAGGTTTATGACTATGGTTCAACATCTATCTTTCAAGTCAATCGAGTTGTAAAAAGGGAAATCTGTGTATCCATGGGAATCTGAATGGGTCGTTGTTGTTTTGTATTATTTTTTATGATTTCAATTTTTAAATTATTATTTATTGCCCATTAACCAAAAAACAACACTTTTTAAAACAGGCCAGTGTACCTGGTCAGGTGATAGATTCGTGGTAGTAAGGAGTCCCGAACACATTTGAAGGCGAGGGTTTAAAATCTCTTAATTTATTTATTTTGGTTTACCTAATCTAAGTTAATTCTAATCTAAGTCAAACCTATGCTAATCCTATGTGTTTTAGTTCTAATTCCTAGTTCTAAACAGGTAAATGGGGTTTTTTTTTCCAGCGACTGAGAGAAATTGGCCACGGGTTTGGAGTGACTACAATCAATATTCAAGGACACTTTAACACCACGCAAACAAAATTTAAACAGAAGATAAAAGAGCAGTCAAGCCCGTTATGATAGAAAACTGAAATTAGCCAAAATAATCCCGATTAACAAGTGGTTTGTTTATTCAGTGCAATGATTTACTTATCCTCAATGTGGCATATCCATTCTTGAGACTTAGGAGCGGGAACTATCTTCCTAAGACTAGACACATTAAGTCTGTCGCCAATTAAAGCATCCGCTTATAGCATCACCTTATTTGCTGATTAATAAAATCTATCCTTAGGGGATTAAAGCAATGGTGATCTTGTTTTAAACCCTAGCTCATAGAGACCCTTTAACAACCACCAGTTACCTGCTTAACTAGGCGATTTAATACTCTAGTAGTCCACTTGTTCCAAACCTATCCAATGGAATCAGAACACGATTATTATGTTGGATTATCTAGTTTTTCACTGGCTGTCTAACTCAACTTTGTTCAATAAACCAAAGGCAATATCCCGCATATCTAGTTTTTAAGCAGAAGTGTATCCTAGCACGGAATTAGCAGACAATATTTATGATCTTAATGATTCTAGCGAATGTATCAAATTACTATATGGGAGAGCCATCCCGGCATCTATGATTACTTTTTGGTTTTGTTATCACTAGATCCAAGTTGAATGATTAGGATTCCCATACAAAGCAAGTAAACAAGTAATTAAATTGAAATAAACATAACAATCAGCATACAATGATAAATTAAGCAATCGAGATATAAACAAAACCAAACATTCAGATCTTCATAATAATGGATAATACCCAAAGGTATTACCCTTCAAACATCATAATTAATACAAGAGTAATGGCTTAGCCAAGGTAAACTAACCAAGTTAACGAATGATACCAAAAACTGAATGATTACAAAGTAATAAGAAAATTACACACTTTTCCGTTCCTCCCATGGATTTGGAAATGCGTTGCAAGACCTCTTCTGCTCTTTTTCTCCTCTGAAAATTGACTTTTGTGGTATCGAGAATATGATTTAGCACACTTAAAGCTCATTTCTAAGTTTTCTATTTATAAGGTCTGCATTCGGTGTTGATACGGCGTTATTCCAATGTGGTTGGAATTACGAGCCAGTATTATAGGGTTTTCTTTAGAGTAGGAACCCGACGTTTTGAAACAAAAAAAAAAAAAAATATCTTCCAGAATATTACATACTAAGATCCTCTAATACGGCGTATCCGGTCTTCACTGGATACGTGCGTATGATCATGTGGTCTTTTGCTTTGGTGAGCGCAGGCACATAACATAATTAGACAACAAGGGTAGAGATACGCCGTATCTTTCCTTGATGGATACTGTGTAATTTGGTTGTCAAATATTAAATCTTCAAAATCTTATTTGTTTAAAAAAGCCGACTTAACAAAAAGCCTTGCCCAGAAATGGCGTGCCTTATGCTAATAATCCACCAAAGTACTCCATAATTACTTGCAATTCTTAAATATAAACGGATTTAAGTACAAGTCTTCAGCAATAATCAATACAAAATGGGTTAATTTTTTTTACATGGGATTAAATGATGCTATAAAATAGAACGTTATTTTGAATTCCAATTAAATATCCCCCACTTGAAAATCCTACTTTGTCCCTTAAGTAGCCTTTTAGAAGTTTTTAAAAAATGTATCCCTAAGGATATTTTTCGTTCCCGTTAATAGTATTTTATTTGGATTTCTATTACAAGTACACAACCAAACACCTCACGAAATAGAAAGATGAAAACACTCAAATCACTCAACTAATCTATGTGGTAACATGTAACTAATTTGCTCAATTGCTCGGTCATGACGAGTATTCTATCATAAGTTTGGCAAGGATGCACATCCCCACCGCTAAAGCTAAGGAGTGATAAGTTTATAAAGGTAATATGGGTTTTTATGATAAGGCTTAGGGTTGATTACTCTAACTAATCTTTATCGATACCAATATTCCAGGAGGGCGACAAAGACCACACATACACACCCATAACGACGAGATAGACACATGTGACTGCTCACTCCTACCTAAAATAAGCTAAAGAGTAGGAATAGTAAAGTGATATAGGATATGGATCTTCTAACTTTCACCAATAGTAATAAACCAACAAGGCAGCTGAGACATGCATACATGGCCGTAACGACGGAATAGACATGCACGCTCGATCACATCCTCATTCACGTAAAACCCATGGTTAATGATTAGGAAAGGGAATTAAATTGTTGTTAAATAAAAATTACAAAACAAATAAATTAAGTCTAAAATACAAGTTGCTAGACACTATTTCCCGACCGTTACTATGATAAAGACACAACTATTTACAACGTCTTGATCATAGATCAAAAACAATAACCTAAGTTGGCATTCCCATAATGGTCAACTTCCCAATCATCCTATACTTTACATACTTTACAAGGCAAGTGGCGATATCTTCCACTTTATACAATACTTTACATCGTCGATTTGTATCAACGAATAATTGATCCTTCATGTAATTCCTTCGGTAGTCGCGAAATGATTATCTTTAAACTTTCCTTCTCTTTTTTGTTGCGATTTTTCTAATTTTTTTTCTTTTTTTTCTTTTTTTAAACACTATACTTTGAAACTCGGTGTAATTACACCATCTTCACGATCATAATAATTTCGGATAGTTCTTTCGATAATTCCTTCATTCTTCGGACGTACCATTAATTGCGTTGGTAGTAAAAATACATGAGTTTTGACTACAATATACATTCCCATTTGCAATATGCAAATTCTTCCAACCGTACCAAAATTGACACAAGACCCGGGAAATACAAACTTTACACTTTAAGCAACTAGCAACTGTAAAATAAACTTAATCTAACAGGGTAGGCTAAGGTGTAAAGGTGTAACGAAACAAACAATTGGTGTAATTCCTAAAGGATTGGCTCTACGGGTTGTTTTAGAGGTATCTTATTCTTAAAATGAGAGTAAACAAAGGGTTTATACGGGGGTTAACTAAATAGTGTAGTTAGTTTTAATAAAGCAACTGTAAAAGAGTTTTTATGGGTTGGTAAATCCCTAAAATTTTAACCAATTTAAAAACAATTACTTCTTCTAAATCCATAGTACTTATCACTGCGGTCTCGAATAGATATACCAAGCCAAGTTCCAAATTCTACTACATCACCAGCACACTCATTTTTTGTAGAATTTGGGTAACATTTAGAAACGGATTAAGTTTAAAAAAAATCCTCCATAGATATATAAGTGGATTTATAATAAATAATTAATTAATTTTAAAATATTCTAAAAATTTAAATATTTATATAATAAACAATATACTAACATGGGTTATTGTTGCGGTTTTTATGTAACATGTAATTTCACAAAAGTATGCTTATTTTTTTTAAATTTAAGCATAATTTAGGCATTTTAATGTGAATATTAGGACAATATCATTCTAATTCCCATCCCCCCACTTGAATTATACAACGTCCTCATTGTATAGATAAAACATTAAATACAGAAATTAAAAAGAATTAGAATGAGAAACTCCCCTGATATTTGCTCGATAGATTCTTCATGTTGAGTTTATTGAGTAAGAATTCGTGTTGAACAGCCGCCTTTGAAATTTTCCACGACACTCCAGCACCGTTCAAGATTCCAGATTGTAAATTTCCACCAATATTCCATCGAAATTTCTTTCAACGAGTCCTGGTTAAATTCTCAAAATACAAATGCAATTCTATCTCTGTGTATTCATTTGGTTAGACTCGAAATAAATACCTAAAACTGTATACGCCGTATCCATTCCCCAGGATACGCCGTATTGATTCCTGTATATGTTGTATTCATTTAATGAATACGTCGTATAGACTGTGCTAAAAATAAAGACTATATAAAGTCCAGAAGGTCAATACGCCGTATCCATGAGGTTTGGATACGCCGTATAGACAGTCTGGAAAGACAGAGTCGATAAAAATTAAAAATACATTTCGGGTTGTCTCCCGGCAAGCACGTTTGTTTTACAGAAAAGTCTATTAAGTTAGACTTGCCCCAAAATTTTAATCCATCCTTATAAAAACAATTGGGGTTGGTCGAACGGTATGCCAAATGGCCACATACAAATTCTTTAATTAGAAAATGAATGACACCCTTTGTTAAGATGATTCAAGTCATGATATAAAATTTAATCTCTTGATAAAAAGTTGCAAGTTTTGAAAAATTTATTAGATGTATCATGACGTTGTTATTACCAAAAGCTTATTTTTGAACCATCCATGTGCATAGGCAACCAACCGCAATCGGTAATTTATGACATCAGTAACAAGTTTGAACAGATAAACTCCCCCCGAAGAGTGTTCAATATTGACTTTATCATCATCATTGTCTTTATCTGATTTTGAATCATTGGGATAAATTACGTTAAAAGGAAATAGATATTAAAGTTTAAAACATTTTCTTCCTCTTTATCACATTCGGACAATGATGTTATATCTTTCAAATTAAATTCATCGATATGTTGAATACTTATAGTAGGTTCAGTTAAGAAATCTGATTTAGACGTCGGAACATCATTGTAAACAATGACTAGGAATTCATTTTCGAAAATCTTTAAAGAAGTCTAAATCATCAAAACAACTGACCGTAGGCTTAGGTGATGGAAGTGAAGGCATATTGACTTTTTCATTATCATTTTCCGAATCCGTTTTCAAATTATTTACATAAATTATTTTGTAAGAAAATGATTTCTTATCAAAAATTACCGTGTGATCTTCATTGTCGAAATCGTCAAATGAAATTCTAAAGTCAACTTCATTGTTAAGAGAACTTATTGTGGGTTCATAAGAAAGTTTTTTTTCAGATGATATCTCATTAATAAGGGTTATAGCTAGGAATTTGGTTTCAACGGATTTGAGGTTGTGAACGTCTTCATCAATCTGGATCTTACCATACTTAGCAGTTTCCCAATTAAACACCTCACCACGTCCTCGAGCCTTTTCTTCCTCGAGCCTGATGTATTCTTCCATAGTAATGTTTGGATTGTCCATCATGTAACAAACTTACTAGAAAAACTATTAAATAATCAATACGTCGTATTCAGTGAACTGAATATGCCGTATCACACAAACAGAATAAGCAAACAAGCAGGAATATAAACTACTCTAAACAACACTAATCTAAATTACACTAATCCTAAAGGTTAGATCTTATGCTAAAAACCAAAATATAAAATAAAAATCAAGATTAAATTTCACTCCCCGGCAACGATGCCAAAAACTTGATGTGTCGTTGTGTGGTGTATATTTTTATTATTCAAGTTTTAAATTTCTATTTTGTTGACTTAACCAAAAACAACACTTTAACTGGCAGTGTACCCGGTCGGTGGTAGATTCGTGGTAAGTAGGGTGTCGAACACTTGAAGCGAGGTTAAATCTCTCAATTTATTAATACTTTGGTTTACTAATCTAAGTCAAACCTATGCTAATCCTATGTTAGTTCTAATCCTAATTCTAACAGGTTAAAAATAGGGTTTTCAGCCTAAGAGACTGGCACGAGTTTGGTGGTGACTACAATCAATTCAAGACACTTTAACCCACGCAAGCAAATTAACAGAAGATAAAAGAGCAGTCAAGCCTTATAATAGAAAACTATATTATCCATCATTAATCCGATTAGAAGTTGGATTGTTTATTCAGTGCAATGATTACTTATCTCGAGGTGGTATATCATTCTTAAGACTTAGGCGGGACTTCATCCTAAGACCTAGACACATTAATTCTGTCACAATCAAAGCATCCGCATAAAACATCCTTATTTGCTGATTATAATCTATCTTAGGGATTAAAGCAATGGTGATCTTGTTAAACCTACCAGCTTGCTTTTCATCATTTTTAACATTTTGTTAGCAATTTCATCTGGCTTTCCTCCTTGTTGTTTCTTATATAACATGGCTTAACATCTCAGCAGATAATGGATATGTTTTTCATCAACATTTATACATACATTAGACTTTAAGTTCAAGCAATGTACTCTAAAGACTCATAAATTCTCCACACTATGTTCTTTTGCTGTCCTACTTCACTCCATATAGGATCTGTACTAAGAGGTTCTTAAATATTTTCTTCATTTATTTTCCAAATTACCCTCTCTAGACTCTTACCTCTGGTCCTATTCATCCCATATCTTATTCATTACTATCTATACAATCAGTAAGTTCATTCTAGAGATTAGACTTCAATCTTAGCTCCAAAATTAATGTACACTATGTCAGTTCCATCTTCCCTAACAATTTGGTATACTCCTTTTTCTCATTGCTTGATTATCTTATAAGTGGCTATACTGGGTGTTTTTATAGCTATAGGAATTGGATTAATTGGAGTTTTAGTACCTGTGACAGACTCTTCTTGCTCATCAACTTCATCTGAATCTTCAGGGTTTCTTTTATCCAAACAATTGTATGCAATCCTTTCACTTGCATCTATTTGTTCTTTTTCCAGACTTCTTGGTTTGCTCATCATCCTTTGCTTCATCATCTTTATCATCTTTCAATCTTTTTGGAGTCTTTGTCTGAAGAGCTCTTCACCAAATCTTTTCAAACTAGCTTTAGTGGCTTCAAAGTTTATTGGTGCAAAAGATTCAACCTGTTTCACTAGCTTATCAAATTCTTCCTTAACTTCTTCAAAACTCAAATTCTTCAGCTGAGATAACTTCCATGTCCCCTGATTCTTCAAATAATTCATCATATATGTCTTCAGCTGTGATTGGGTCATGGGCTTATTTCTTTTAGCTCTTGCTCTTTCCTCTGCAAAATATTTCTTCCTTTGATTTACTAGATCAACCATCTTCTTTGCAAAATCTTCTCCTTGTAAGTCACTTCCTAGCATACTTTTTGACAACTCTGCATTAGCTTCAATCTTTGCTCTAATTAAATCCCAATCTTCATTTGTGTAATGCTGAGCTTCAAATTGAACTTGAGCTCTTCTTTTCTTTTGTTGCTCATTTAATTCTTCTTCCTCCTGCAATTCTTTGTGCTAGGAGAGAATCCAAATGTACTTGTTTAGCCACCTCTTCTTTCTGTAAAGTATCCAATCTGATTGCTTCAGCAAGGCTAGCTTCCTCCTGTAAAACTTGTTCCTTTGTCTTCTTAGGAGTTTCTTCAATGATCATAGGAGCTTTTCCTGCTCTTTGGTCTTTATCAGGAGAAAGAATAGACCTTTTAGCACTGCCAATACTAACTTGTTCTCTAACAACACTAATTTTAATACTGCCAGTATTAACTCCTTCAGTCGTATTAACTTCTTTAGCACCAGCATCAACTTCTTCTTGAAAAACCAAGCTTGAGACAACCTTCTTTCCCTTAGTCTCTTTTCTTCAAACATCATCATTTGCTTTAAGTTAGGGGCTGAATTTTATGGCTAATTATGGGCTTATTGGTTTGTTCTTCATAATTTCCTAGGGATTCTTGCATGTTCATAGTGGTTACATTGGTTAGCTTGAGGAAGTGATAGTTCTAGTTTCTTGATTTAGATCATTTCTAGGCATCTTATTAAAAATCATATTCAAGAGGGATTGAAGTGTTTAAAGGGTTTTTGGCAAGATGATTATGGGTTAATGTAACATCCGGCAATTTTTGGAATTTTAAAGGACTATTTTAACATTTGACTTTTCAGGTCTGATTTGACTTTTTGACTTTTGGTCTTTTATTGTCACATAAAAGCGATTACCGCGTAACCGGTAATTTTTTCGAAACATATTTAAAGGAGATATTGTTTATTCTAAGTTGACTTTATCAAATACGACATTTACTGAACAACTTTTTAGTTTTGACCGAGACCCGAAAACAGTCAGAAGGTGACTGAAATACCCTCGCAAGATTTTAGAAATAATTAAATTATATTTAATTAACACTTTTTATTAAATAAAAATATTTAATAAATTAGTCATCATTTTATTCAAAAACGTTTGTTGATAACGCAAATATTCGGGTTAAAAATTTATATTTTTATTTTTACTTTCGGACGAGACATAACCGGGTTACCAAATAAATAACAATTATTTTTATAAATGTTATAAACATATTTATGAAATACTATCAAGTAAATACCCGTTTTTATGGAAAAATGATTTGGAAAACAATGGCGCAAGTTTCGTGCCTTGAATCATCCGTCAAGTCGCTCAAACGAGTCCCGAACCGCTTTTTATCAAAACTATATTAAAAATTTACACAATGGCCCCCCATCTATTTGAACTTTCCACTTTGCATTAAAACTTTTAATATATATAAATAGTTTTATAAAAAAAATCATTTTTATCTTATATAAACACACACACACATGACCCTCTCTCTCATATATTTCCGGCAGCCATTGGCCGCCGCCGGCCACCGCCGCCGCCGTCGAAAACCTTTTCCGGTGAGTTTTCCGGCCAAGTCCAAAATAATTTCCCAGCATCCGATCTATCCGATCTACAACACCACTCGCCGCCACGCACCTCTCCATCACCACCACGCACACCACCATTTCATCGTCACCACCGCTGCCCACGCCACTAGCCACCATCATCTTTGTTTTGTCACTCCCACGCGCCACTGCCGCCAACAGCCGCACCATCTCCACCTCGCTACCACCACAGCCATGTCACCAAGGGTGCATGTATTTTTGTATAAACAACCAATGGGCGCGACGGGTCAGCTGTGTAAACGCACGAAGGGGTGCGTTTGATTTTGCACCAGTCGGGGTGTGTTCGGTTTGATTTATGCCCCATAAAGGTGCGTTCGGTTTAGTGTTACACCATAAGGGTGCGGTTGGTTCGGTCACAATTTAGGGTAGCGTTTTGGTTTGATTTCAAGAGCACCTAGGGTGCTGTTGGTTTGTAAAATAAGCACCAAATGGTGCGTTGGGTTCGGAACAGCCCCGCACAAGGGTGCGTTGGGTTTATGGGTTGCACCACGAGGGTGCGTTTGGTGGGACAGCCACCCTACAAGGGTACGTTGGTTGGTGTTTTCACACGAAGAGGGTGCGTCTGGTATTATACCAGCTAGGGTGCGTTTTGGTTTTGATTTAAATACATGAATAGGGTGCGATTTGGTTTAGTACAAACCGACCCGGGATGCGTTTGGTTACCCTCAGTCACCAAGTAAGGTGCGTTTTGGTGTGGTCTCCGCCAACATAGGGTTTGGTTAGTTTGTGTTTTCACCGAATAGGGTACGTTTGGTGGGGCATCCACCAACATAGGGAGCATTTGGTTTGTTATATCACATATAGGGTGCGTTGGTTTTCGTTGTGGCACCATATGGGGTGCGTTTGTTTTGGAAAGCACCCGAAGGGTGCGTTTGGCTGTGCAAAATCAACTAAGGGTGCGTTTGGTTGGTATAGAAATACATAAGGGTGCGTTTGGGATAACAGAAAATGCGATAAGGACGCGTTTGGTTTAGCAGAGTACCCATAAGGGGGTGATTGTTAGGACTCTCGAATTTGAATATAAAGGGGTGTTTGTTGGCAGTGTAAAACCCAAAAAGGGGTGTTTGGTTTGGTTGGTTATCAGCTATAAAGGCTGTTTAGGTTAACTGGGCCCACAAAGGGTGCGTTGGATAGGAGTTTAAACACCATAAGGGTGTGTTTGGTTTTAGAGAGAGACACAAAGGGCGCGTTTGGTTTAGCAAAACAACGAGGGTGCGTTTGGATTATATAAATCGACAATAAATATATCGTAAAATTTTATAAATATAAAAAAAACCTGGATATATTGGTGGTTTAAAATGGTTAAATAAATGTAACATTTATTACTTTGTTTTAGTTTATATATATATATATATATATATATATATATATATATATATATATATATATATATATATATTTAAAACACGCGGATGTTGAAATATTGATTTCGTTGATTTAGTGGAAAAACATTGGATTTTTATAAATATGGGAAAAGTATATAAACGTAAAAGTTATGACGAAATTTATATAAATCTCTATAATAGTAATGTTTTACCAAAACTTTTATTATTTTAGAAACCCGGTAAAAGGAACTAAGTTATATTTTAAGGATATATTAAACTATAACTCTGACAACGAACAAAAACTATACTTTTACAAATGAGATAACGATTTTAGCCACGATCCGTCGATAAGACGAAAGATTTATTTATAAAATATTATTTTATAAATTCCTGACTAGAAGGTAAAATCATAACTTTTGTAAAAGCTTTACAAACATCGGTTGTTTAATTCATAACTTTAAGACGTGTGTCTACTTTTATGCAAGGACTTCTTATTAACTATATTGGTGTCGAAATATTTGGTTTAATTATTTACTCAAGTGTAATATATAATAATGCACTCTCTCTCACAACATTATATACGTCACATTTTAATATGTGGATGTTGTCTTTGTTATATAATTCACGGTATGAGTTATATAAGGGTTTATTTTTCATATGTAATATATACAGAATATATTACATACTTTGCGTTCACTTTTCAATTTATTTATTTAACCAACCACCAAACTATTACAACTTTAAATCTAAATCTTTATCAACGTGTCGCGTTGATGCGCTCTCGCACTCGCGCACTCTCAGGTATCCAAATATATTATCCTAGCGCACGCTCGCTGAGTCTTAGCCGTTTCAAGATAAACCGATTTCTGACTCGAGTCGTTCAGGTTATTCCGTTTGTGTTGTGCTTAATATTGTTGCAGTTCTGCCATGTTTCTACAACATCAATGTGGTTTATAGCCCAATGTTTTACTGGTTTTACATATTCGCGCGGGCGCGTGCGCGCTGAGGAGAACATGCTGGTTTAAAATGATTTACATGGTTGATACAAATTGGTTTACATACTTATTTATATATCTCGCAGTGAGATACAGTACTTGGTACTCATCTGACCTATAATTATTTAGGTTGCATTTAGGCGTATTCGTGACGCGTTTTCATTTGTGATATACATTATCGGATTAACTCACTTAAGGTGAGTTCATAGCCCCACGTTTTACATGATTTTGTTTTATAAGTTTTGGGGCGAGAAACATGCAATGTTTTACAATTGGACACAAGTAGGAAATTTTATATTATGATTACGTGTTGCCTAAGTTACGATAACCCAAAGGAGCCCATTATCATGAACTGGTTAATTACCTGGAGGGTAAGCGCAAATGTTATAAATAGATCTATTAGTATTGACATCCTCGTTCGGGGGGGTCTGCTCACTGTGCCGGTTTGCCAGGACACGAACGTATACTATGTCGGAGAGGGATGTTCTGGGTTTTAGAATTCTCCCTACTCCTCTCGGGCAATCGCACGCGGCATCTCTTTTATATTTGCAATCTATTATGTCGAGCTTCAGTGTTCATGAGCTTTTACTAGGGCAACGTAATTAATTTATGTTGATGGGTTTTGCAATCTATTTACATTATCTTACAAATGGGACGTTTTTGTGGTTTACTTGCACGGCTCGCTCACGCTCTGCGTCGCACTCTTCCCTATGATTCACAACTTGTATGTTGAGTGTTTTAAGCATGTTTTTCTCAGATTGTGAATTAGATTGCTATAGTTATCTGATGGGCATGGAGTCTAAATTGACAAGATTTCATTCATGGATTTCTACTTACATACAAATGATCAAATCTCATTGTATTGCTTTCAAGCTTTTCATTGTGAGCTTTTTATGGACAAAATGTATATATCAATTTTAAGGATATCAACGAGATTCACTTTTCAAACGACACTTTTAGAGGTTGTTGTTCTCTTGTATATAGCGCTGTGTATTATGAAATCAAGGCCCCTGGACACATTTTGGCTGTGATACCATTTTTAAGGGGTGTTACATATTGGTATCTGAGCACTGGACTATAGAGAAACTCGGTTGATTTTTACCTAGACTTATAACCGTTTTCATAAACATTGCATCACAGCAAACATTTTCAAAGTGCATACACACTACTTGCTTACTTGCTTAGGTTACTTGTTACCCTAAGTGCTTACATGACATGCATATATATAATATATATGCTTGCATTCTTTTGCGTATATCGTACGTTTATTTATATAAGAGTTAATTATATAAATACTAGAACATTTCTTAAGACATTGTGAGTTGCACAATGGTCTCATTTATACCTCAGACATTGTAAGTTACACAATGGTCTCATTTTACTTCTTAGACATTGTGAGTTGCACAATGGTCTCATTTCGTTCTCAGACATTGTAAGTTAAACAATGATCTCTAAGAATTTATTTTTCTTCATAGCTTTATACAATATCGTATTACACGAAGACCATCATAATTTTTGTTTACATGGAATTATGTATGAATCTAAGTATTACAAGTCTTGTATGGGCGGGACTTATAATATGAGGATTGATATGATAATTGCTATGTTAACAAAACCCGTCACAGTTCTGTTTACATGGGATTATGTATGAATCTAAGTATTACAAGTCTTGTATGGCTGAGACCTTGGTAATAGGGAGGATTTAATTATGATAATCGCTATCTTGACTCGTTTATAGAGACCTTTACCATGTTTACTCTAGCCGGGTACTCATTAACTATCTTGAACTCTAGGTCGATATTCCTTGGTAGTTTTACTCCCCGCCTTAAAAGACTAGTTTTAAACACTCGGCTCATACTCATTAGAAGCACATGCAGAGTCTTGTTATCCATCACCTTGATGGTTAAGTGATACGAGTATTGCATCGAAATTATAAGTTGATGATTTATAATATCTTTTTTGAAATAAGATTGGGAGTTCTTTAGTTAAATAAAGAAATTGTAAATCCCCGAACCATAAGTTTATCATTTCTTACTTACATAAATTAGGGCGCTCCTTTATGTAAGTAATGAATTATAAATGAGTGGGCTTAATGGTATCCGATATGAGACGAGTATGAACTCGAACCCGATAATCAACAAAATCCGTAAAAGAGGTTTAGAAGCACAATCGTGTCTTATCACTCAGCAAAACTTTAAGGCCTCGCTTGAACTACATGGTTACATTCTTAAGTTATTACTTTTGCCATTGCAAATCCTTGTAATCATGAACTATCTGTGGAGCTAACAGACTGAGTACAATATCATGTCACCATTTGTTATAGTTTTCGTGGTTATGTTGCTGTTGTTGGGTCCTGGAGCGGTCCCAGCGTGTACAACTTTATCCATTAGGTAGTGCAACCCCCCGTAAACCAGATAAACACTTATCGATGAAACATCTTGTCGATCTATTCATTCCGGGCCAACATAAGTCGCGATACATCCTAGTACTACCAAGTGATTTGAATACTTACAATCCTTTAGGCGTGGTGATTCCTGCAATACTTATTCTGAGCAATCGGTCATAGGCGTGGTGGTTGCGGCGATTCTCTTCGCTGGCATTCTGAACTTAAATCACAATAATACAATACATGTGGGATTTCAAACGATCGCAACGCAAGGGAGAGATATAACAGCATTGAGTCGTAATACCTATAATGATTTTTTTAGACACCCATTTTGACAGATTAAGTATCCTAGTCAAACCTAGCCAAAATTTCTGGTACATTGATGTTAGCCTCAAAATATTAAGTCGAACAAGGAAACTCGGTCTTTATTTATTAATCGTTGTAATTGGCTAGAAAGGGAGTCGGGCTCGTGATTTAAACTAATATTGTATACGTTGCGGGCTAAAGCCCAAAACCCGAGCCGAACCAACAACACTACACCTAGGCGTCAGCCTAGGTTAGTAAGAAACTATAAATACCCCTCTCCACTCTTGGAGAGGGTGTTGGTCTCATTTGTAACTTTGCAAGGTAATCAACCATCTTATTTTTCCTCTCTACTCTCTCTCTCTAGTTTCTCTCTCTAAAATTCTTTCATTCTTCTATCTCTTTTCTTATGGTTTCTTATCATTAATTCATACCCATTTGTATGGAAGTGAAATGATATTATAGGGTACCGACAATTGGTATCAAAAGCCAAAGGGATACCGAGTTGTGTTCATGTGGTTTAGCATTTTTTTTTGTTCGAAATTTTTTTTCATTTAAAAGTGATTTGAATCTTTCTTTCCATTCAAGGTTTTATCTTGTCTAAGGATTATAAGGTATTAAAATTCATTTTTAAATTTATTAGTTTTGATTTTTGTGTTTTTATCATTCTCGGTAAATTTTGAAAAAAAAGGACACCGAGTTTGTTATTTAGATAAAATAGGACACCGAATTTGAGTAATATTCCGAGTTTGAAAACAAATTCTACCAAAAAAATAGTATCACCGAATTTGTGATTATTCTAAATTTGATAAACAAGCCTTATCGAATATGTGTCTTATAATCTGTATTCTGAATTTTGTAATAGTGCACACATTTTTTCGGTTTTATCGAAAAGTGTGTTCTAGGATTTCATTTCATTCTCGGTAATTCGCATAAGAGTTGTAATAGTGCAAACATTTTTCGGTTTTATCAAAAAGTATGTTTTAGGATTTTATTTTATTCTCAGAATTTAGCATAAAATTTGTAATAGATACACAAACTCTCGGTTCTATCGAGTTTTTTGTTAGGAGAGTTATTACGCACGTCTCGTTTTGTAATAGCACAATTTTGTTAGATTCTCGCGCGCACTAGCGCTGTAACTTGCACCACGGCTGCGCGCGCACGCGACGTGCGCTCACTTTATTCGAGACTCGCTTATCCGACAAATTCTATACGCTCGCGCGCGCCGTGCTTTATGTCTCGAGAACCTTTCGAGTTAGACTCTATCAATATGCCTCGCTCCGAGTTTGTTACGACGCGCGCTATTATCGGGAAATTTGCTCGCTACCGAATATGCTCGCGCTCACGCTCTCGCGCGCGCGCGCCGAATTTGTTACCTAAATTTCGGTAATATCGGTTATTGTTTAATCAGAATTGTAAATCGAACCTGTAACATCAAGACAAAACCACAACACAACTTTATCATCTTAAGATCCTACAAATCATTTTTCACTTCATAATTTAACAAATCATTCATCATGACAACTCCAATTGTAACTTTCACAACCGATAGTCAAATGCATAACAACATAATGGCAGCTGGTTCAAGGGATCGTCCACCAATGCTTGCAACAGGACGATATGCACAATGGCGATCACGGTTTTTACGATACATTGATACAAGACCAAATGGTGATGCCTTACGAAAGTGCATTCTCAAAGGTCCATACACTCCAACGATTGTCACAACACCAGTTGTTCCTGCAACAGAGGATTCTCCAGCAGTTCCTGAACAAAAAACAGTCGAGACAGTTATGAATATCACTCCTAAAAACAGAGCTCATTTTGAATTAGAAAAAGAAGCTATTCATTTGATATTGACTGGAATTAGAGATGAAATATACTCAACTGTTGATGCATGTCAAACAGCTCAAGAAATGTGTGAAGGCATCGAAAGGCTACAACAAGGTGAATCACTCAATATTCAAGATGTCAAGACAAACTTATTTTGGGAGTTTGGTCAATTCACCTCTCACGATGGAGAAACAATTGAGTCTTACTACACAAGATTCTACAAGATGATGAATGAAATGATCAGAAACAATTTGACAGTTGCAACGATGCAAGTCAATGTTCAATTTCTTCAACAACTTCAACCAGAATGGTCAAGATTTGTCACAATTGTGAAGCAACAACACAAGTTGGATGAAGTTTCATACCATAAGCTCTTTGACATTCTGAAACAATACCAAAAGGAAGTTAATGAACTCCGTGCTGAAAGAATGGCCAAGAATGCTAACCCATTAGCACTTGTTGCTACTGCTCAAACACTTCAAGACCCTTATTATCAATCATCAAAACCTCACAAATCATATGCACCAACATCAAAAGCTTCACTTCCAACCAGATCTCATGCAACTACAAGATACAAAGGCAAAGAGATAGCCAAACCAATCACACCACCATCTGAGTCAGCTTCTGAAGAAGACAGTGATCCTGAACAAGCTCAGAGGGATAAAGACATGCAAAATTTTTTGGCTCTCATTGCAAAGTACTTTAAGAAAATCTACAAACCTACCAACAACAACCTCAGAACTTCCTCAAACACCAGAAACAAGAATGTGGATACTACTCCAAGGTACAAGAATGACAATCCGACTGGACAGTTTGGGAATCAGAGGGCAGTAAATGTTGTTGGGGCTAGAGAAACTGTAGGTGGTCAAGTAGTGCAACAGTCTGGGATACAGTGTTTTAACTGTAAGGAATTTGGTCATTATGCTAAGGAATGCAGAAAGCCAAAATGGGTTAAAGACTCCACGTATCACAAGGAAAAGATGTTGCTGTGTAAACAAGCTGAGAAAGGTGTTCAACTTCAAGCAGAGCAATCTGACTGGCTAGCAGACACGGATGAAGAAATTGATGAACAAGAGTTGGAAGCACATTACAGTTACATGGCAAAGATCCAGGAGGTTCCTAATGCAGACTCAGGCACTGACGCTAAGCCATTGGAACAGGTACAATACGATACTGACGATAATGTGTTTGCCAATGACATACAACATTTTGACCAATCTGAATCCATTAGTAACACATGTGTAGTGGAAACGGGTGATAGTAATGTCATTCCTGACTCACCGGATATGTGTGATAATGATATTCAGGATGACCAAAATGCTGTAGAATGTGATGATGAGCGTGTTGCACTTGCTAATTTAAAGCTTGATGTCGATGAAAATAAAAAGATTCAAAAGCAATTAAAGAAAGCTAATGCAACATTGACTCAAGAGTTAATTGAGTGCAAATCTATTCTTGCGGAAACTAGTAGAACTCTAGGGGAATCTAATAGTATTCGGGATAGTTGCTTAGTTGCACTTCAAAATAAACAGACTGAGTTTGAGAGGTACAAGGCCTTTAATGATCGTACAGTTGACTATGACAAACTTGAACGAAGGTTAAATGAAACTCTAGGACTATTAGCTCAAAAAGAAATTGACATAAAAGAAGGTTTAAAAGTTAAAAGCCTATAAATTCTGATTGCCAAAGAGAAAACATGATGATTAGATCAAACAGATTTTTTAAACCCAGTCCACATAGAAGGTCTTGTCAAGGAGAAAACAAAGGTAATAACAGATTTGAAGCTTAAGGAAGAAAAAGATATTGACAAAATGATTTCAATGGAAAACCAGTTAAAGTTTTTGAATGAAATTGTTTACAAACGGAGTCAATCAATCCAAACCATTCATATGTTAGCACCCAAATGCCCTACATTTAATGGAAGACCTACCTTTGCCAATCCAAGGTACCTCAAAAAGGCTCAAAATGAGATACCATGTTTGTATGCGATCCCACATGACCAATCTGATCCTGCAAACAGACTCGTCCCCGATCGGGAAGAGACTCTGACTCTTGATAACGAGAGTCGATCAAAATTGAATAAAGACTTAGTGAAACCTTTTGACTACACAAAGTTAAATAGTCTTTATGAAAATTTTAAACCCCCGACTCAGCATTATGAAATTCAGTTCGCACAGGCAAATGAAATAAGAAAGAAAATGTAGAGAAAATCATTTGTGAAAACAAAACCAAATATTTTCAAAAACATAGATTTCTTACCAGTGTCTAAATCAATAAGCAAAAGTAGACAAGCATATAATGTCATGATGAATAACATTAATCATCTGAAAGAAATTGTCGATCAAGCATGGGTAAAACATTTAAACGACCTTCTTCATCTTCGTAACCCAACTGCGTAAGATATGGAAATCCTAGTTAAGACATGTTTGATGCCCCTTCCCCTTAAGACTCAGAATGATAGTTTCACATTTGTACATGAACTTAAGCAAGAAATGCATGCAGATTTAAAGTACGTTAAATCACTTGAAGATGAACTTGATGAACTTGAATCTGATAAGGCAGAATTTTCCAACATGTATGATATGCTTTTGCAAGAATGTGTGTCTAAAGATGTTATGTGTTCTTATTTGCAATCTTCATCTGATTTAGATGAGATCAATGAATTACAATGCTTATATCTTCATAAAGTCAGGGAATGTGACTGTCTTGCACAAAAACTTTCTGAACAAACTGAATTTGTAAGTAAAGAGATTTATACTAAGCTTTTACAATTTTTTTCTAAATTAGAAAAACACTCAATTTCTCTTGAAATCGCGTTACAAGAATGTCAAGAACAATTGAAAAATGACACAGTTTGCAAAGAAAAGGCGTCAAATGTATTTCGAAAGGAACGTGAACAATATTTTGAAATACAAGATTTGAAAGCTCAACTGCAAGACAAGAACATTGCAATAAGTGAGTTAAAGAAACTCATTGAAAAATGCAAAGGAAAATCTGTGGACACTAAGTTTGATAAACCATCTGTTGTTCGACAACCAAATGCTCAAAGGATTCCAAAACCATCAGTTTTAGGAAAACCGGCTCCTTTTTCAGACTCTCTTGAGAGAAAATATTTTGCAAAGAAAAGTCGGTTTTAAAAACTAATGAGTCAGAGGGTTTATCAAAACCAGTCAATCCACAGAATTTTCCTCAAACAGCAAAGTAAGCTGTAAGAAACACAAATGTGATTAAACCAGGCATGTATCGAATTGCAACTAGTTCCACACAAACTAGAGCACCACAATTGAATCAGACTTCTAGGAATACTAATCCTCGCGTATCTACATCTACAGGAGTAGCTCACAAAACTAATGTTAGCAGACCACAGCCTAGGAGCAATCAAATGAAAGATAAGGTCGTGCCAAACACTAGTCATGTGAAGTTTAAGAAAACTGAAGTAGAAGAACACCCTAGGATTTCTAGTATTTCTAATCAAACAAAGTCTGTAACTGCGTGTAAAGACAGTTTAAATTTCAGAACTTCGAATGTTAATGATGTTTGTGCTACTTGTGGAAAATGTGTGTTTAATTCAAATCATGATGCTTGTGTTTCTAAGTTTTTGAAAGACGTGAATGCTAGAACTAAGAAGCCTAATGTAGTGCCTATTAGTACTAGAAAACCCAAAAGTCAAGCGAACAAATCTGTTGCAACACCCCATAAGAAAATAGTTGCATCAGAATCTACTATCACAAATTCAAAGAGTTACTATAGGATGTTGTATAAGAAGACTAATAGGCATGGAAATGGTGGATAGCACAACAATGCTCATCAGCATATACATAGGTTCCTAAGACAAAATGGAAATGGGTACCTAAAGTTAGGAACGAAAATGTGTCTAAGAAAGTCAGTTTTTCCATAGATAATGTATCTAGGATAACTAATGTCTTAAAACTCACAAACACTTTAGGATGATACATGCCTGGTTTAATCACATTTGTGTTTCTTACAGCTTGCGTTGCTGTTTGAGGCAAATTTTGTGGAGTGACTGGTTTTGATAAACCCTCTGACTCATTAGTTTTTAAAACTGACTTTTTCTTTGCAAAATATTTTCTCTTAAGAGAGTCTGAAAAAGGAGCCGGTTTTCCTAAAACTGATGGTTTTGGAATCCTTTGAGCATTTGGTTGTCGAACAACAGATGGTTTATCAAACTTAGTGTCCACATATTTTCCTTTGCATTTTTCAATGAGTTTCTTTAACTCACTGATTGCAATGTTCTTGTCTTGCAGTTGAGCTTTCAAATCTTGTATTTCAAAATATTGTTCACGTTCTTTTCAAAATACATTTGACCCCTTTTCTTTGCAAACGGTGTCATTTTTTAGTTGTTCTTGACATTCTTGTAAAGCGATTTCAAGAGAAATTAAATGTTTTTCTAATTTAGCAAAACTCTGTAAAAGCTTAGTGTACAATCTCTTACTTAACCAATCAGATTGTCTTCAGAAAGCTTTGTGTAAGACAGTCACATTCCCTGACTTTATAAGATATATGCATTGAAAAAATAGTGAACTCATCTAAATCAGATAGACGATTTCAAAAAGAATACATAACATCTTTAGACACGCATTCTTGCAAAAGCTTATCAGTACATGTTGGAAAACTTCTGTCCTTATGTAGATTCAAGTTTATCCAGTTCATCTTCAAGAGATTCAACGTAACATTAAATCTGGCATGCATTTCTTGCTTATGTTCATGACAAATGCGAACTATCATTCTGAGTCTTAAGGGCAAGGGCAATCAAACATGTCTTAACTAGATTTCCATATCTTCTGCAGCAGTTGGTTTACGAAGATGAAGAAGGTCTATTGAAATGTTTTACCCATGCTTGATTGAACAATTTCTTTCAGATGATTAATATTAAATTCGTCATGACTATTTATGCTTGTCTACTTTTCTTATTAATATTAAGACACTGGTAAGAAATCTAAGTTTTTGAAATATTTAAGTTTTTGTTTTCACAAATGATTGTCTCCACGGTTTTCTTTCTTATTTCATTTTCGCCTGTGCGAACTGAATTCATAACGCTGAGTCAAGGGTTTAAAAATTTCATAAAGACTATCTTAACTTGTGTATCAAAAGTTTTCACTAAGTCTTTATTCAATTTGATTGACTCTCTTATCAAGAGCCCCAGAGTCTCTTCCGGATCGGATGAGTCCTGTTTGCATGAATCAGATTGGGTCATGTGGGGATCTCATACAAAACATGGTATCTTATTTTGAGCCTTTGGGTGCTAACATATGAATGGTTTGGATTGATTGACTCCGTTTGTAAATAATTTCATTCAAAAACTTTAACTGGTTTTCCATTAAAATCATTTTGTCAATATCTTTTTCTTCCTTAACATCAATCCATTATTTACCTTTGTATTTCTCTTTGACAAGACCTTCGTATGTGACTTAGTTAAAAGACTATGTTTGACTAACTCATAATGTTTCTCTTGACAACTAAAATTCATAGAGCCTTTAACTTTTAAAATTTTTATTATGTCAATTTTTTTTTGAGCTAATAGTCCTAGAGTTTCATTTAACCTTCGTTCAAGTTTGTCATAGTCAACTGTATGATCATTAAAGGCCTTGAACCTCTCAAATTCAGTCTGTTTATTTTGAAGTGCAACTAAGCAACTATCCCGAATACTATTAGATTCCCCTAGAGTTCTACTAGTTTCTGCAAGAATAGATTTGCACTCAGTTAACTCTTGAGTCATTGTTGCATTGCCTTCTTTAATGCTTTTTGAATCTTTTTTATTTTCATCGACATCAAGCTTTTAAATTAAGCAATTAAATTAGCAAGTGCAACACGCGCATCATCACATTCTACATCATTTTTGGTCCATCCTGAATAGTGTTATCACAACATAGCCGGTGAGTACAGGGAGTGAATTCTATCACCCTTTCCACTGCACATTGTTACTAATGGATCAGATTGGTCAAAATGTGTATGTCATTGCAAACACATTATCGTCAAGTAATCGTATAGTTAACTTGTTCCAATGGCTCCAACGTACTGTGCCGAGTCTGCATTAGGAACCTCCTGAATCTTTGCCATGTAACTGTAATGTGCTTCCAACTCTTGTTCATCAATCTCTTCATCCATGTCTGCTAGCCAGTCAGATTGCTCTGCTTGAAGTTAAACATCTTTCTCAGCTTGTTTACACAACAACATCTTTTCCTTGTGATACGTGGAGTCTTTAACCCGTTTTGGCTTTCTGTATTCCTTAGTATAATGACCAAATTCCTTGCAGTTAAAACACTGTATCCTAGACTGTTGCACTACTGGACCACCTATAGTTTCCCTAGCCCCAACAACATTCACTGCCCTCTGATTCCTAAACTGTCCAGTCAGATTATCATTCTTGTACCTTATAGTAGTATCCACATTCTTTTTTCTGGTGTTTAGAAGTTCTTGAGGTTGTTGTTGTAGGTTTTATAGATTTCTTGAAGTACTTTGCAATGTGAGCCAAATTTTTCTGCAAGTCTTTATCCTTCTGATCTTGTTCAGGACCACTGTCTTCTTCCGAAAGCTGACTCAGATGCTGGTGTGATTGGTTTGCTATCTCTTTGCCTTGTATCTTGTAGTTGCATGAGATCTGGTTGGAGTGAAAGCTTGTGAGTTGGTGCATATGATTTGTGAGGTTTTGATGTTTGGTAATAAGGGTCTTGAAGTGTTTGAGTAGTAGCAACAAGTGCTAATGGGTTAGCATTCTTGGCTTCCTTTTGGTATTGTTTTAGAATGTCAAAGAGCTTATGTGTATGAAACTTCACCAACTTGTGTTGGTTGCTATCACAATTGGGACAAATCTTGACCATTCTGTTAAAGGTTGTTAAAAGAAATTGAACATTGACTTGCATCGTTGCAACTGTCAAATTGTTTCTGATCATTTTCATTCATCATTTTGTAGAATCTTGGTATAAGACTCAATGTTCCTCCAACGTGAAAGGTGAATTGACCAAACACCCGCAAAATAAGTTTTCTTGACATCTTGATATTAGTAGTGATTCACCTTGTTGTAGCCTTTCGATGGCTTCCCACATTTCTTGAGCTGTCTGACATGCATCAACAGTTGAGTATATTTCGTCTCCAATTCCAGTCAATATCAAATGAATCGCTTCTTTTTCTGATTCAAAATGAGCTCTGTTCTCAGGAGTCATATTCGTAACAGTCTCGACTGTTGTTTGTTCAGGAACTGCTGGAGAATCCTCTGTTGCAGGAACAGCTGGTGTTGTGACAATCGTTGGAGTGTAAGGACCTTTAAGAATGCACTTCCGTAAGGCATCACCATTTGGTCTTGTATCAATGTATCGTAAGAACCGTGATCGCCATTGTGCATATCGTCCTGTTGCAAGCATTGGTGGACGATCCCTTGAACCTGCTGCCATTATGTTGTTATGCATTTGACTGTCGGTTGTGGAAGTTACACTTGGAGTTGTCATGATGAATGATTAAAGAATTATGAAGTGAAAAATGATTGAAGGATCTTAAGTGTTATGAAGTGTTGATTGGATTGTGGTTTTAAATGAATTACCGTTCACGGGATTTTACAAGTCTATGATTAAACCGAGAAATAGAATTCTTTCGCGGGATTTTACTAAATCAAGAAGAAACCGTGAATGAATAATTTTTGTTGTTAAAGTTTGTTGATTAAGTGTCCTTGTAGTCCAAATTAAAGTCCAAAGTCCTCGTAATTAGTCCATGAAGTTTGTTTTGTCTTGATGTGATGTTTTGATTAAACGGTGATTAATATATATGGGTTTTCAATGGACAAAACGCAATGACTTTAGTCAAAACGCAACTATCTTTGAACAAAACGCAGTCACTTTTCTTAAGCAAAACGCAACGTCTTCTATGATCAAAACGCAGTGACTTCGAGCAAAACGCAGTGTCTTCTAGCAAAACGCAATGTTCTTTGAGCAAAACGCAGCGACTTGAATCAAAACGCAACTACTTGAGACCAAAACGCAGCGACTTGAATCAAAACGCAATGTCTTCCAATCAAAACGCAACCAGTACAAATGTCACTTTCAAGTACAGTACTTGTTTGTCTCTATTCTCAAAACGCAACCAAGAATTTTGTCAAAACGCAATGACGAAAAAACTTCAAACTAGCTCGATTTCACCCATTTATCCACGAACTAAGCTATAGAACTACGAAGATAGATGTAAGAACTTGTTCTAGCCATGAAAGTACAAAGATTTAACAACTTAACCACGAAAATATAAATCAAACCATGGTTTTTTCTTGTTTTTCTAGTTCGAACCAAAAAATGAAAAGAAAAAGCCACGAAATTTGTTATTTAATCCACAAATCAAACACTAAACACCCGAGGCTCTTGATACCAAATGTCGGTTACCCAATAATCACTTCACTTCATTATCATGTTGCTCGAATACAAGTAGAAAAGAGAAGGAAATTATGAGAATTGTAGAGAGAGAAACTAGAGAGAGAAAATGAAAGAGAATGGGAAGTTTACTTGCAAGACAAATGTTTACAAATGAACCAACACCATTTTCCTTGATGGAAAATGGTATATATACCCTACACAACTACATGGGGCGTGTGGGCTTTTACTTGGGCCGGGCTCGGGATTGACTTGGGCTTTAGCCCGATACACATACAATATTAGCTTACATTTACGAGCCCGTTTACCCTTCTAGCCTATTACAACGTATAAATAATTAAGTGACCGAGACCTAATATAATGAACGAACTTCCTTGTTCAACTCAATATTTTTAGGCTAACAAAAAAGTATTAAATATTTAATGTTATCATCCTCTGAGGAGAGTGTGGGTTCTCATGTCCCACGAGTGATTCTTTTTGGCGCTATTCCTGTCATTATCCATGTTATCCCCGAGGTTCCTGTTGAGGTTCCCATTGTACCTGCTGATCCCTTAGTTGTACCGGAGGTGGGAGCAGTTTCTGTCACCTCACCTACCGGAGTGCTTGATTTGGTAGATTATTCATCTTTTGATTCTGATCCATCAGAGGACTCCTTACCTCCAACACCAGATTTACCATTGGTTTCACCCTTATTATGTTTTGATGACTCGGAGGCGGACAATGAGTCCGAGCTTGCTGAGCAAAGACCCGAGAGGCATGAGTCTCTTGCCGTTCATGATGTTATGGTTTCGAGGTGGAGGAACAAGGTCACATCTAGGCCATCCTTACTGTAGAGATCATCATCTCATGACACATTTGCACCATCATTTGAGCTTCCCATTGCTCCTGTTGTTGCCCCACCCGGGATTCGTCAATGGCCATCGATTCTTATTTGTCTCGAGGAGGCTATTCCTTTCGGTCGACCTTACTGCACCCATCCTAATGGGCCTCGTAACTTGTTGACTGCAAGGAAGAGATTTGGACCTTTTCCTGCTTGCAGAATTGCATGGAGACGTGTATCTCATCGTTCATCGGATCGTCATTCTTCACCAGACTTTACTTCAGACTCATCATCTTCTGGTTCATCTTCGGAATCTTCATCAAATACTTCTTTAGGTTCACCTTTAGATTCATTGTTAGACACATCATCGGTTCATTCTTCAGGGTGTGATGCATTAGGTCAGACTCATTCATGTCCATCGACTAGAGTTGCATCATCTAGGCTGGTTTATCCCCTGGTTATGACTCCACAATATAGTGAGGCATTTAGTCGTTAGAGGTCTGCACCATTGTCTACTCCTTACCCATCGACGATATCAGAGTCATCCTTAGATTCATTTTCTGAGAGATTATTGGATTTATCTTTACTTTCTGCTAGACTATCTCGCAAGAGATGCAGATCCCCTACTACTTCAGTACCGTCATCTACTCCTGTTTCGAGATTGATAGCCCCTACTCATGATGATCTTTTACCACCTCGCAAGAGGTTCAAAGATTCATACTCACCCAAGGATAGCAGAGAGGAGCATATGGAGATTGGTACTACTGATGCAGAGGTTGTTGCAGATTTGAGTATTGGTGATGGAGCTCATACTGAGGATGGTATAGGTATGGGAGTTGAGATTGCTGCTAGTGATATTAGGGAGGACGAAGAGGAGTTTAAGGCAGAGGCCAGTACGAGAGACACGATAGAGATGGCTGTAGATTCATTGGTTACTGGTGGTATGTCTGAGTCCACTAGAGGAGATGTTCCTGATCTTGAGGGTACTCTTTATGATCTAGTTCACTACATGTTAAAGGTTCCTTTTGATAGGATTACTGAGTTTGAGACTGCTCAGAGACAGTTGGAGGCTGGTCAGTTGACGGCTAGCAGAGAGAGAGCGGGTTTGACTTATATGTTTAGGAGGTTAGGACTAGGGGTGTCAATAGGGTCGGGTTGACCCGACCCAAACCCGAACCCGATAGGGCTTATCGGGTCGGGTTGAATCAGGTTAAAATACCTTATCGGGTTGTATGACCCAAACCCGACAACCCGATATTGTTATCGGGTCGGGTTAGGGTCAATTTATTTTTGTTATCGGGTGATAAGACTCGAAATTTACTTTTTATAGTGTTTTTCCCTATTGTGTTTGTGATGGACTGAAATTCACAATGAAGATGGAAATCCTGCTTGAGTCAACATCAAACAAGCTCATGGTAGGTAACTTGTGCGATTCTTTATGAATCAAACTTGTGACAACTGGAAAGAAACGATGGTGCGATTCTATAAGAATCAAACTTGTTCCAGGAAATGGATCAACGGTTGTTAGTGAATTTTTGAAATGATAAACACTCTCGGTGTGTCACAAAAACAATTTTGTAAGTGATACACCGATTGATTTTCAAATCAATTTTCTATATCAATCGGTGAGATAGTAACTCACTGGTTCACTCTTATCGTGCTGTCTGCTTTGAGACGTTCCGATAATGAGAACATGCTGAGTACGATGAATCTAATACTTATGTGTTAGAAAGATTCAATACTTCAGCTGGAAACCCTGTCAAGAAGATTCTTCTTAAATTGAATCTATCTGATCACAGGTCGATCCTCACGGATCCGATGGTTTCTCCAACCAAACCTGGGCGAATGACAAAGCCATATTCGTCCCCCTGCTTTATTGCTAACTGTTTTATGCAGGCTATGTAAAATGGTGGTGGAGGTTCCTGATTCCAGCTGGCTCACAAGATCCATAACCACATGCTCATACCCGACCGACAAACATAAAGTCATCATGAAAGCTCAAGTACATGTTTCAAGACTTCCGCTACTCTGATACCACTCATCTTTCTAGAAGTGTCAAAGTGTTAAAGTTAAAGAATTTGAAGAAAGATGCAACGTTAAAGCTTTTCAAGAATGGTATGAGCATGTCGGTCCAGAAGTCGCAAGTCCACAAGGTGGCAAAGTTACAAGTTGGCGTAGAGATTATGCTTGGTTGATGATCTCAAGATGCTCAAGATCACTATGTTAAACACAAGTTCAAGGAACAAGATCAATCCAAGAAGTCAATGATCACTACAACATATTCTCAAGAGAAAGTCAAGAGTACGAGCTAAAGACTAGGGATAAAGCATAGTATGCTAGGTTTAAAGCTTGTAAATTGGAGTGACCTCCCTTAGGGGGAGATTGTTGGAAACACGAAAAGTGTCGGTCACTTCCAAAGTTGTAACAAGTCTTAGCTCGTGGTTAGTATAAGGATTAGATTAGTAATCTAGTCCGGCCCAAGGCCCATGGGTGGCCCAACTCCAGCATAATGTATTATTGCGTCTAAGCTCATGGCACACAAACTGACTGGTGTATATATATACCCAAATTGATGTGATATATATATATATATATATATATATATATATCACATCAATTTGGGTATATATATACACCAGTCAGTTTGTGTGCCATGAGCTTAGACGCAATAATACATTATAAATGCAATACCATTTTTCCATGATAATTGTATTCGTTGCAATTATTACAAATAACGGGTGTATAACAACGTAACCCAATATCACACTATAACGCATTACTATAACACTGCTTTTATAACAATTACTTATGATGACTTGTATTCAACTATTACATTTCAAACCTATGAATTTCACTCAACCATTGTGTTGACTTTTTAGCATGTTTATCTCTGGTAATTGAGCAACTTATGGCATGGAGTGGCATAGACTTGAAGATGGCTAAAACTTGTTATCATTCACATTGTATGTAACTAGATTTTGGGACCTGCCTTTGTAAAACTCTGATTTTAAATGAATGATAACGTATCTTTTAAACAACGTCTCTTTTGAGTCGTTTTCTATGATTATGACTGTTGTACTATGAAGTAATACCCCAGATTAGCTTTCGCTGCTATATGTAAAAATGGGGGTGTTATAGCAGGAGTTTTACCTTGTCGGGTGTTCCTATTTGTATTGTCAGCATTTGCCATGGTAGCAGCTTGTGCTTCCAGAGCTGCGGAAACACTATCAGCAACTAGTTTCTTGATGGCGGCCTGAGTCATGG